>ML784400.1:259000-286771 GCA_009831015.1 Picea engelmannii
AAGAAAAGAAAGTATCACTGATGAAGGTGGACACTTTGAAGAATGTTGCAGATTCATTAAAAAAATCTGTGAGCACTGAGAAGTTCTCTTGGTGTAGAGGATCCATGGGCATTGCTGCCCTAGATTGTTGACTATGTAACCCTATAACCCCCTGTGTGCAAAGAAAAAAACAAGTGGGAGAATGTTGGGTATGTGTTATATTCTTTGCACGAGTAGTAGTGTTTGAGCGCTTGCGTCGGGCGCGCAGGGGGGTTGCAGTCCCTTGCGTGGGGGTTCGGGGGCAGCGCCCCCGAAAATTTTTTTTTGGGCCGACATATTTTCGCCGGTTCGAGCCGACATATTATCGTCCGGCCGACATATTTCCGGGAAGACATATTTCTGGGACCACATGATATTAGGTGGTTTTCGGCACATGGTTTTTGCCTATGGTTTTCTATTTCCGGTTAAGGAATTAGGGTTTTGGACTAATCCAGGTCATTGGGTTAGGGTTTTGGATGCCGCTGGCTCCTATATGTACATTGTATTGTAAACAATGTAACACAATTGTATGAATATAATATATGTTGGTTTTCCCGGTTTGGGTTTCCAGGTGAAAAATCTTTGTGTAATGTTTGTATTTTCCATTGTATCTTTTCTGTTCTTTTCTGAATATCGATTTGCAGTAGATATTGTACAAGGTTAGAATTTACAATGGGTACATGGACTGTGGGATACTTGGGGTTTATGAAAGATGTCAAAATGAGAAAAGGAGAGTGGATTCCCCAACCAAGGGATACATGGGTTGCGTTGCCAGTAAAATAAGGTCATCAAGGGTGACGACAAAAATCTAAGTAAATGATGGAAACAAGGGCTTTTTATAATTATCAAATAAATAAAGAATAATTTCGGATGAGTTTACATATATAGAAATGGGTGCCCCAGTGCGAGATGGCTTGGCCTATGTTGAGTCTCCATTTTGACACCTTTATTACCTTATATTACCCTCTATCTGAGCCTATTTTACCTATGCTATGTGTATATAGCTGACTATTTCCTCCAAAAATACACTTGATGACCTTGTCCATATGCATAGAGAGGTAACTTATGATTAAGGCATGATTTGTTTAGTTTTCTTGAGTTCATTCGATTAAATGCTTGATTATGTATGATCCTAATCACTTTTATCTTAAGCAGATTGATCTGGTACATCACTATTCTAGTACTACAACTATAGTGTGATTTCGTACTGCAACTATGGCACGATCCGGTACCCAGTCTATTCTGATACCAAGGCTCCACCTATTCTGGTACCCAGTCGATTACGGTACCAAGGCTCCACCTATTCTGGAACCAAAGCTCCATTCGGTACCAACTCCACACTTCATCTAGTACCATCTCTCCACCTCTTTCGGTACCATATTCATCCAGTACCATCTCTGCGCTTCATCCGGTACCAACTCTCCACCTCTTCTGGTACCAGCTCCATCTGGTAACAACTCTGCACCTCTTCCAGTACCAGATTTCACCTATTCCAGTACTAGCTCCATCTGATACTACCATCACATTGGTCTGGTACCCATATTCATGACTGTGTTCATCCGGTACTAAAATCCTGCCTACAGGATTCTGGTACTAACTGTTCTAATCCATTACCAACTGTGTTAATATGGTACTAGACATAATTCAAAATTTTTGAATGTTTCTAGAAGAAAATAGGGCACATGGGTTTTGTCCGGAATGATTTTTTCATGTGGACACATCAGTCATAATTCACCTATATCACACATGTGGACCTTTAGGTCAGGGGGAATGATTCTTCCAAAATTAGCAAAAATCTCAAACTGCCAACTTGCGCCTCGATTTCCATGCATATGGTATCAGATCTAGGAATTCAAAGATATGGGTTTTGTCTAGAATATGGAAAATTAAGTAAAATGCGAGCATTTTTTCAAAATTAGAATTGGTTTGGGAGATATGGGTGGAGCCCTAACCTGAATCTGCCCAAATTGATAAAAAAAACACAAATTTGTGGGATTTATCCTAAATTTGTGAAAATTGTTTTCTTAGTTTGGGGATTTGGTTTCATCCATTCCTCCATGGATTTTATGTATAAATAAGACCTCATAGGTCCGAGGAGGGAAGGAATTTTATGATGTAATATTGGTTCTTGGAGAAGGATGTATGTTGTTATGCTAGGAAATGAAATGTTGAACTTCTGATTCACTTAATCAATTGAAGGAATGCAAATGTTGTTTTGTGAAATTCATGGGAATGAGTAAAGTGCTTTAGTCTGCACTCTCTTTAGAGGTACCTTGTTGGTTTGGCAGGGACCCACCACCCCAACCAAGGTAAACCTCCTTGTACATGCTTTGTGTGATTGTGTGAGTGTGAACATTTAACAAATGTATGTGTTGTCAATGATTTCAAATACATTTTAAAGTTCAACATATAATCATTTGCTTCTGAATGAGTGTGAGTAATTAGATATTGGACAAAATAGATAGTTTCCTTTTCTACTTCTGCAGGTTGACATTTAATTAACAAGAATTTGATGTGTGAAATTGCTAAGCAAAGAGAGTGTTATTTTGATTTTGCAAGTGTGTTGTTCTCAGTGGTACAGGAACCATAGGAATTTATCTCTTATCTTCATGTTCCATAATGAAGTCTCTCAATCATATTGGCTGTTTCTTGTACTAAAGAAGGTTTGATTGAATATAATAGAGTCGGGATTGATTTATGTTTAAGAGTAGCTAAAATTGATTGTTAATTACTGTTTTCGATTGCTACAGGGAACAATATATTAAGTTCATCTCTCCATTTCATAATCCTGGGATGAACAAACTTGCCACCTAAGAAAGAACCTTTTGATTGATTATTTGCTTGAGAAGTTTTGTTATCAATTTTCTCTTCTAAGTTTGAAGTTGTGTGAAGCATTCAGATATTCTAAAATAGAGTGTTATGTTATTAATTGTTTCTTGATTAAGATATACTCATTATACATAGGAACCTATCTGTTATCGACACATATGGTGCATCAACTCTACTGATTACAAATCATGGTCGATAATTTATGTTTGGTAATATATTATGCATATAATTGCACCAACATTTTGGGGTCGTTGTCGGGGAGTTGTAAACAGTAATAGGTAGTGTTTGAATCAGATTGTTTTAATGGTTTTACATTGGTTTTATGGATGACCTAAGGGTAGAGAGAAGATAGTAAGACATGAGGGAAGATCCCACACATCCAGTTTAATGGGGTTTCTCCAAAGTTAGTTTGTCCTCTCTTCTTTTAATGCAAGTGTGCTTTTCATTCCTTTATGAAAAATTGTATTTTCATGATGGGATAGCTTTTGAGAACAGATAACCTGTGACAATAGGGTCCCAATAATGCAAGGAGTTCAAGTTGGTGTGCTTTATTTTTGTAAATAGTTTTAAAATTCAGATCTTTGATGATAAATCATTTTTGGGGTGTTGTAAGAACCTTCGAGTACTAATTTGTATTGCGAGACAGGGATCATCAACTAGCTAGAGTAATTCAAGGATGATAAAGAGATTGAAGAATGTTCCTCCAAGAACTTTCTCTCATTATAGCAACAACTAAGATATACGCTTCTCAGGAAGAGCATATCTTGACAATAGTCAATAATCTAGTTGTCTGTCCATAAAAAGATTTAGAAGTCCCATCATATTCCTCTTGTCAATTTGTTGAGGAGAATAAAGAATCATGGATAGAATTAAATGGAGAGCAACCAATGTAACTTGAGATTGAGGAGTCCTTAGCATGCCTCTCAATAGATCCTATATGTACTCCAAAGACCAATCATCTTGAAGAGGATAATCTGCATAGCATGGTAGAAGAAGACATTCAATGTGGCCTAAATAAAGAAGAGAAACAAGAATATAGTGATCCTATTGAAATATGATTTCAATTAGTTATTAGGTAACACCACTCTTTTGTTTTTCATTATTGCTTGATCTCATCATCAAAGCAGCTGGTCCTTCATACTCTGGTATGCATTAAAATATATCTTTTAAACCTGAGTATGGATATATTTCTAACCTTGTTACGCACATGGCTTCAGTGGAAGTATTCCTATACCTAAAAGACATTTTCTTTTTTTCAATTAGAGTAGGATAGATAAATAAATAAATGTTTCACATAAGTGCAATACAACATATCTTTCATATTTTCCATAGACGAGAATGTCAAAAGCCAATAAAGCAGTTGGTTTAAGATCTTTTGTTCCTATAGGAGATTTCTTTCTAAAAGTTATGATAGTTTTGTTGGAATCTTATGAGAATGGAATCTCTTCATCCTCTGAATGCACACATAATACTTGAAGGGTTTCAAAAGTGGAGAAGGCATCCTTGTCAATATAAGATAACACTTAAGGGAGTGCTTCATGACCTATTTCTTCAAATTTCTTCTGTTTCCTTAAGTTGTTAAAAATGATGCATTCGTTCTTTATCATTACCTATTTATTTTAAGACCACTATTTCACAAGGATGATCAATTAAGTGATCTTTTTAATAGTATTTGAAACTAATTGTTAATTCCAGGCTATTTTATTCATAACTAATAATTCAACTTTTGGCATTTTCCCTAAATTTTCTATTTGTAAGCATGAATAAAAATCTAGTTTTAATTAGTTCTATTGGTTTGTTTTTAGCAGATATTCGTAACTTTCTAAGAAGACTTTTTTTTAGCATCTCACATTGCTTGCATGAGGCCATGCAAAAACTCAAGCATGGGGTAGTGGTTGCTAAGACAATAGTAGTTAGGTTTATTTTCTAATAAAAAGGAAGTGCCAACAGGAGCAGTGATCAACATGGTTCCAAAAGAGGAGGGTTCTAAATCTCAACATATGGTCATCGAATTACAGAGTACCATCTTTTCACAGAGCTTGGAGCCTAGTCACCAAATTATTTTTCCTTATTCTGATGCAAACTCAGAGTTCATGCATCTAGTGTTGGTATTTGTTTCATCTACATGGTTTTTCAATTGAATCAGATCACAGGTCCTCTTCCAGAACACTAGAAAACACCAGCTACTTCTACAAAGTGCAACCTACAAAAGTTTCAGTCTACAAAGCACTATCACAAGGTACCGTGTCAAATTCTCCTCAGATACCAGATTACAATGTTTTCCTCCATCATCATTCGGTACTAGACAACATCTCTGTGTTCATCTGATACTATGGGAGGAAGTCTTTTCTCATTATGTACAAGACCACATTTATGCATTCATCTGGTACTAATGGTTGCCTCTGCACTATTCTGGTACTGGTCATAACCCTGCGTTCATCCGGTACTGATGTTTGCTTGTGTGCTCATCCAGTACCAAAGGAGAAGGTTTGTGTTATTCCAGTATTAGTCATAACCATGTGTTCATCTGGTACTAATGGTCGCCTCTGTGCTCATCCGGTACCAAAGGAGAAGGTCTACGTTATTTCGGTACTATGCACAACCCTACGTCCATCTGGTACTAAGGTGATTTGGTATTGGTAATGAGGTGTTGGTAGTCCTTATCCTAATTTCAAAGTTTCTGCTGCTCGATTTAAATGCTTCAAGTAAGAGGACATATAAACTCAACATTTTTTTTTATTATTAAAGAATTAGACTAATTATGTATTAAACATGTGGTTACTCTCATACATCCTCATGTCCTCAATTATTGCACACT
This sequence comes from Picea engelmannii, assembly GCA_009831015.1. Lineage (NCBI taxonomy): Eukaryota > Viridiplantae > Streptophyta > Pinopsida > Pinales > Pinaceae > Picea > Picea engelmannii. Next base: position 264,666 of record ML784400.1, read on the forward strand.
CCCTACCATGAACTTCTGCAATCTCTTGGATATATCTCGTCACTCTGTTTCTGCCCTCTGCTACTTATTTTCATTTTTTTGTTCTGGTAATGCAGAATTTTGTTCCAGTACTGCAGAATTCTATTTTGGTACCGCAGAACTCTATTATGGTACTACTCTGTTCCAGTACTGCATAATTTTGTTCCAGTACCACTTTGTTTTGGTACTGTAGAATTCTGTTCTGGTACTACAAAACTCTATTCTAGTACTGCTCTGTTCCGGTACTACAAAATTATGTTCTGATACCATCTTTTTCCAGTACTATCTATTCCAGTACTGCAAAAACCTGCTCCATTACTTATCTGGTACTGATGCCAAGGTGATATGATTTTTGTCATGTGCTTAACATTGTAATTGGAGGTATGAGCTAATCTTTTCATGTTCTTTTTATCAAGGATCATTTAAGTCTTATGTTGAAATGTTCTTTACTCTCATATACATCTTCCTCCTACATTGTTACGTGCACCCCTAAATGAATCATCCTTGCTATCCTTTAAGAAGATATTTTCACATTTATCTCTATATGATAACGGGTGCACCTATATTATTACCTCATAATTTTGAAAAAGTGATTACTAATTGAAATATCCATTGAAAAGTGGTGGCACCATTATGTCTAATACTAACCTAGTTGATTCAACAAGTTCTTATCCAAGTTTATCTTTACAAGTTTCTTTTGGGAGGTATTGATGAAAACCTCATGTGGTGGACCGCCCTTGCAAAACCTCAATGAACTTTCATGAGAACCCTAATAGGATTAAATAGAGGGACCTCTTAGTCATTATCCAAGATGTTCCATTATACATTGAATAACTGAGATTTAATTCTAATGTGGATGATGTCACCCTTGGGATAATTGAAAGCAGTTAATTATGTGCCTAATAAATCTAAAACACTCTTGTACCACCTACCTTCCTTATAATCTAAAGTTGTCAATGAACAGTATACATCATTCTAAATCTTTTGAGTAATATAATAAAAAGGAAGTATCAGGAAGTACAAGTAAAAATGTTGAGGTACTGAACAGGCCTGTTGGCAGCAAGGCCATGCTTGTATGGCACTAAGGTAAACTCATCAGGGTACTGAACAAGACTACTGGAAGTGAGGCTATGTCTGGTAAAGAGAAATGAAAAACATAAAGTGGCACACCTAAAACTGAAAAAAAAAAACCCTTGGGTCTCATTCTGAAGCATTATCAAATCAAGGCTAGGAGATGACCTTTATATCTCTCGGATGATGTTCTTAAGAACCTTCAAGTATCCACTTTAGAGTTGTATCTTTAAAATAAATAGGTTTACATGAAAGTGGGACCCTCAGTATATGTAATTCACCTTACCTAAGAAAGAAGAGCTTCATCTCTAAAAACTTGGATAAGAAACGAGTTAATCATCTTGGGATGTATTCTTTTATGTGTTCCTCTCTTCAAATGAGATCTAAACTATGCTTATATCACTTTTATTTTAAAGGTAATCTAGCTAGGGGGGCCTATTAGTCAAAGTCATTATGAAAAATCTTGGACACTATCCTATAATCATATTAGAGTCACATCCATCCCTTTCTCCTAACTATGATCCACAATAGATTGGATAAGACTTAACGTCAAATCACTAACAGATCTAATCTATTACTCATGACTCCACTTTTCCGTCATAACTACTTTTCCATGGGTAAGAAGTGTGAAGCATAGGCCATGAATTTTATATTGTTTAGAATGAACTTAGGAGCTGAAGAAGGGTGGAACATCAGGGAATGCTTGACAGAGTGAGGAGTACCATCAATTTTGAAATTTTGAATATCATTGTTGCATAGGGACATGCAATGGCTTAAGCATGGGGGAATGTTGAGTCTCCATTTTCACACCTTTATTACCCTTTATTACCCTCTATCTGAGCCAATTTTACCTATTCTATGTGTATATAATTGACTGTTTCCTCCACAAATACACTTGATGACCTTGTCCATATGCATACAGAGGTAACTTATGATTAAGGCATGATTTGTTTAGTTTTATTGAGTTAATTTGATTAAATGCTTGATTATATATGATCCTAATCACTTTGAATCTTAAGCAACTTGATCTGGTACCTCACTATTCTGGTACTACAATTATAGCATGATCGGGTACTGCAACTATGGGGCGATCTAATACCCAGTCTATTTTGGTACAAAGGCTCCACCTATTCCGGTACCTAGTCTATTCTGGCACCAAGGCTCCACCTATTCCAGTACCAAAGATCCATCCGGTACCAGCTCCACGCTTCACCTGGTACCATCTCTCCACCTCTTTCATTACCAGCTTCATGCGGTACCAACTCTATGCTTCATCCAGTAACAACTCTCCACCTCTTTTGGTACCAGCTCCATCTGGTACCAGCTCCGCACCTCTTCCGGTACCAGCTTCATCTGGTACCAGATTGCGCATATTCCGATAATAGCTTCATCCGATACTACCATCGCGCTGGTCCAGTACCCATAGTCATGATTGTGTTCATCCAGTATTGAACCCCTTCCTACAGGATTTCGGTACTAACTGTTCTAATCCGTTACCAACTATGCTAATCCGGTACTAGACATAATTTAGAATTTTTGAATGTTTTTAGAAGAAAATAGAGCACATGGGTTTTGGCTAGAACAATTTTTTCATGTGGATATGTGAGTCATAATTCACCCAGATCGCATGTGTGGACCTCCAGCTCAGGGGGAATGATTCTGTCAAAATTAGCAAATATCACAAACTGCCAACTTGTGCCTCGATTTCCATGCATATGGTATCAGATATAGGAATTCAAATATATGTGTTTTTTCTAGAATATGGAAAATTAAGTAAGAAGCAGACATTTTTTCAAAATTAGAATTGGTTTGGGAGATATGGGTGGAGCCCTAACCCAAATCTTCCCAAATTGATAAAAAACATAGATTTGTGGGATTTATCCTAAAAATGTGAAAATTGTTTTCTTAGTTTGGGGATTCGGTTTCATCCATTCCTCCATGGATTTTATGTATAAATAATACCTCACAGGTCTGAGGAGGGAAGGGATTTTATGTTGTAAGATTGGTTCTTGGAGAAGGATGTATGTTGTTATGCTGGGAAATGAAATGTTGAACTTCTGATTCACTTAATCAATTGAATGAATGCAAATGTTGTTTTGTGCAATTCATGGGAATGAGTAAAGTGATTTATTCTGCAATATCTTTAGAGGTACCTTGTTGGTTCAGCAAGGGCCCGCCACCCAAACCAAGGTAAACCTCCCTGTACATGCTTTCTGTGATTGTGTGAGTGTGAACATTTAACAATTGTTTGTGTTGTCAATGATTTCAAATACATTTTAAAGTTCACCATATAATCATTTTCTTCTAAATGAGTGTGAGTAATTAGATATTGGACAGAATAGATAGTTTCCTTTTCTACTTCTGTAGGTTGACATTTAATTAACAAGAATATGATGTGTGGACTCGCTAAGCAAAGAGAGTGTTATTTTGAGTTTGCAAGTGTGGTGTTCTCATTGGTATAGGAACCATAAGAATTTATCTCTTATCTTCATGTTCCATAATGAAGTCTCTCAGTCATGTCGGTTGCTTCCTGTACTAAAGAAGGCTTGATTGAATAGAATATAGTTGGGATTGATTTCTGTTTAAGAGTAGATAACGTTGATTGTTAATTATTGTTTTCAATTGCTACAGGGAACAAGATCTTAAGTTCATCTCTCCATTTCATAATCCTGGAATGAATAGACTTGTCACCTGAGAAAGAACCTTTTGATTGACTCTTTACTTGAGAAGTTTTGTTATCAGTTTTCTCTTCCTAGTTTGAAGTTGTGTGAAGCATTCAGATATTCTAAAATAGAGTGTTATGTTATTAATTTTTTCTTGATTAAGATATACTCATCAAACATAGGAACTTATTTGTTATCGACACATATGGTGTAGAAACTCTATTGATTATGAATCTCGATCGATAATTTATGTTTGGTAATATATTATGCGTATAATTGCACCAAAATCCTGTGAGGGCGCAAGTTGCGAAGAGAACTGGTGGAGGGTGGGGGCCCCATGGGTGGGTTTCTGTATGAGGTAAATGAATGGAGGGAAATCTATAGATGAGAAAATTGGATGTGGATGAAATGGAGGGTGAATGATACTGCGGAGGTGCAGTCAAATAGAACTGAGATGAGATAGCATGGGATTCCATTGGGAAAGCTAGCAATATGATGACAAGGAGTATGTGGCTTATTCTCAGGAGTGCATAATACTATCGAGACTCCCATTCCTAGGGGGTGAAAGAAGCATGAGTGTCAAAGTACCAAGGGGAACTATGAATGGGACAACTCATGTGGGGGAGAGTGATACCAAGTGACAGTACCAAAATGTAGCAGAGGTGATAGTATTGCAGAGCCGAATGTAGGGACCCTAAAGGTGAACATCGGAGGGTGTGACTGGGAGATGCAATTGATATTCATATGGAATGATTACATGCTAGTTTCGAACATATACCTGAAGGGGTTACGATGATTTTGATGACCAAGTACCTGCACACATTAAAAATCGAATACCCGACGTGAACAATATCTTATGATAAAGAATATATAACAATTATTTGATGATTTTGAACATGAGCATGCATACCTAGACGTGATGTGATGAAAATGATCCCCCTGGGCAAAGTTTTGATGGTGACTTGGGGAATGTGATTGTGTGGATGGAGGGACCCTGATCCCATGGCTAAAGATGGATCAGGAAACAAAGGCTCTGGGATCCTATAACTAAGTGTGGAAGTTCGGAAAAAGGGACTATATATGGCTGGTGGGCCCACAATGCCACCTCATTTGTACCCGCTGCTATAGTGAATTCACGAGAATATTTGGAGGAGTTTCGGAGAATACGGGAGCTCGCGATGATCAATCCAGGAGTTGCAAGAGTTAGGTTAGTGGTTTGATCCTCCTGCACAGTATAAATTTCCTATTTTTTGGGTTAGGGGTCGTACGGATGGTCGTACAAGGGTAGGTTTAGGGGTGGGCCCACTAATGCATGGGAGAAGGAAGAATACATGTGCTCAGATGCACAGATATAATTCCATATCCCACACATAATGTGTGGTTGTGCTTGACACAACCACACAAAGAGGCATGTGGGAGGGGAAAATAGGCACACATGATATGAATGCCTATTAAAAGTACAGTTGTGCACTTTGCGCATCCGTTTCTCAAACATTTGTGCATCAGTGCGTAGATGTGTAGAGAACATGTGCGCATATGTGTGCACCTGTTGGCATGACAATTGTGCATTTATGAATAGTTGTTTCTCTGACAAATAGACATTAATGCACAAATGTGAGAAGAAGAGGTGCACATATGTGCGCACTTGTGGGGGTGAAATCCTCGCACTGGAGGCGAAGCTAAGGGGTTTTGAATGTTTGAATTTTTTGGTATTTTTGATGGATGATGATGGCTGACAAAGTGTTTTTATGTTAATGCAGGTGATCATCTTTTGATAGGAGAGTCATCATGCTAGTCCACTCGAGGGAGTGAAACTGGGAGCGCCTCTGAGAGGCAGTGAGAGAGCACCCAAGCATTCAGAGACACTTGGAAGCCTGTGGGTTGCTTAATTTATTCAATTTCCATTTAATATGGTCGCAGGTGTTCCTACTTCAATATTTGATATCCATGTGGAGCGTTGAGTTGTAGTGCTTCATTGTGAGGGGACAGCAGCTGGAAATCTCAGTTGTTGAGGATGTGTACTTTTTTATGGGGCTCCCCTTCCGAGTAATGGCTCTGCCTATTGAACCCCAACTGTAGAGGGATGTGAGAATGATAGATATGGCATGACACTATTGTTTGGGGCCGAACTCGATGTCAGGTTCAGTTTTCTGTATCGAGGTGATGGACGAGCTCTTGTCTCAGTGCATCATGACTATGGTTGTGAGGATCTATGGATCCTTATCTACTCAACGGATCACATGAGGTCAGCTGAGGATTGTAGAGAGTGTCCTAGATGGGGACTTTTTTTCGTAGGGGTTGATGCTGCACTCCAAGATGATGGGGAAAATTCACCGGTGTTGGACCACCAACTTTGGTGATTTTGCGTTTGGATCTATATTGGTGGTATGGTTTCTATAGAGGATTCCCATGTTGCACCCTAGGATTTTGTTGGCTCCTGCAAGGCTGGAAGATCCATGATTGATGTGGTAGGCCCCGATTTTGGCCCATCATGGAGGGGGAGAGGGTGGCCACTACTTTATGGCCATGGTGGCACATGTTCAGTGTCACATGCCATAGGTGATACTCTAGTATCCATACGGTGGGATGAACTACCAGCATGATCCAAACATGGTGTTTTTTCCTGGAGAGGTCTGTGACTAGAGAGGTATGTTTTTGAATTTATGTTTTTGTGATTTTGATAGCATAGCATATGATTATGTGATATATAGATGTTGAATCTACCTTTAGTTTTTGTGTTTGTAGATGTTGGGACCTGAGGCCATGAGGATAAGATGGTCAGGGATTCATTATGTCAAGGGACAATGTAACCACAATGTGTAGGAGAGAAGCGTGGGAGATATGATGTTGGTTCTTAGCCAGCACGTGAGTAGAGGGCAGGCAGAGGCATATATTTGATGATGTAGGTGTTGGACCATCGCACGAGCCATGGGTAAAGGCTGGAGGAGGGATGGAGGACCTTCATCATCAGTTTGAGGAGGTTCTTCACAGTGTGTTGGAGGGCATGTGGGCTCACATCCAGGATGAGAGGGTCCTAGAGCAATGTGTGGGTGTTCCAGAAGAGTGGCAGACCTTGAGTCATCAGGTAGATGTAGCGGGGGTAGTGATGACTGGTCGACTTCCCCCTAGACTTGGAGGATCCCCAACTGGTGGATAGAGGACCATGTGGGGGAGCTATGGGGGCACCATGAGTGTTGGTTTTGTGTTTTATATTTATATAATCTTGTGAGCTCATTTTGTACCTATAGGGGTGAGAGGACTCACTGGCCTACATGCAATATATATTTTTTACTTTTGTAAACATTGATGACACTTCAGAGGATATATATATATATATATATATATATATGGATACACATCTTTTGGCTCTTTGTTATGTCTACATGTGTTGATTTTTTTTATGGTTTATGATGTCTAATCTATATGTTGTGACTGATGGATGATGTTTATGTATATGCAATGATGTATTGATGTGATAAATGCCAATATAACACTAGGCTAGCCATATTATCTATTATTTGATTAAATTATAATATGTGTAAATGTAATTGAATCAAAGTTTAGAGATAAGAGTCTAACTTGCAAGTATTTGCAAAAGAGGCAAGGATTGCAGACATGATATACATTGTTGAGCTACAAGACGACAAGCTGGGAATCTAACAAAACACTAAGGTGATGAATGTGGCAGTGACTAGCCTCTACAAGGATACCAATGATGATGTTGTATTCTGCTTGGTTGTTGGTGGCTAAGACCAAACATATGTTGTTGGAGTGGAGCAATTCATGTGAGGGGGTATAGAGGGCCCAAGCGACCGAAGTGAGATTCTGAGTCCAATGACTAGCACCATCAGGATAATAGATGTGGTAGGCCAGTGGAAGATGCATCTGTCAATAAAACAGATCCTAGATCAGACATGAGGAGTGGAGGCAAAACAAGAAGACTAAAACTCTACAAATGTATACAAAAAGAAAAATCCTAGTGTACAATGTGTACACTCATGCATAAAACTTCTTTAAGTACAACTCGTTGATGGGTTCTTTGAGAGGATAGCATTCTGGAGAGGCCAAGATGTATGCACCTTTAGTGAGGCATTGTTGGACAATGTAGGTTCCATGCCATAATGATTTGAATTTCCCATGATCGAGAGTATCATGGGCGATATCGTAAGCTAGGACGAGATCTCCTTCGTTAAATGAACGAAGGTTGACATGGTGGTAAAAGGTGGATTTGGACCATTTTTTAGCTGCCTTGTTGTTTTGTAATGAAGACCGACGATCTTCATCCAGTGACTCTAAGGTCAGCAAGTGCTTCTCTATTGGAGCAGTGTCAGGTAATAGTTTGATGGTAGTGTGTAACGTGGGAATTTCGCACTCAATGGGGAGGGTAAATTCAACCCCATGGACAAGATGAAACAGTGTAAAACCAGTGACATTTTTTATTGCTATGTGATAAGCCCATAATGTTGAAAACAACATATGATGCCAGTTGGTATTATGTTTGTTGACAATGTTATCACTGAAATTTTGTTTGCAACGTTGCACACAAATGGTTATAGAAATACAACAATGCCAAACAACTATTAGTTCACCTGCAACACAAAAATGCATTTCCAAGAGGCAAAAACTATACAATTGGGAAAAAATTAACATGCGCTAACTCACTAAAAGAACCGCATGCACAATGCATGGGCCAAATAAGCCCGTAGAGCGCACAATGTGCCATATGTGGAAATGTGTACAAGAAAATCCTCACACTTCTGTGAACTAAACATTTATGGTTCTTGTCGACCCCTCAACCACTTATGGACCAGCTCCCAACTTGATTTGACCTTCAAATCTTAGCTAAATCCAAATGGGGGGATGGTCAAGGACCAAAGGGTGCCCTAAAGGGCCCCTTGTTCACACCAAGAACCAGTTGAATATTTTCTTGAAGAAATTCTATAAATGGAGGCCATGGGTGCACTAAGAAATTAATGTTTTCATAGTGTTGTTATGCTGCCTTGATCCTTCCTTGAGAATCCTATTTTCTCCTTGGAGAATTCTAGAAACATTCCAGTTTTCCATTCCACTCACCTCTTGAGGGAATAGGAACTGAGTTCTTCATCATTTGCTTTCTTTTATACCATTGTAAGAAGAGATCTCCATTAGGTAACTCAAGATCCCTCCCAAGGAGGAAGAGGGGACTCATAAGTCCGCATTTCTCTACGGTGTTTTTCCAACTAATATAGTTATCCATTGGTGGCATAATATTGGTCACTGGTTTATTGTTTATGGTTCTAAAAGTTTCTTATGCATTCTAGTTTTATTTCCTTAGTTTTATTTAGGTTGTTTTCTTGTTTATTTCATGTGCTTGGCTTGTTTAACTCATGCACTAACATCTATCTTGTCTAGCAGGCCCAACTAGGCAAGCAAGTGTGATTGTTTTTCTCGCCCAAGTGACAAAAAGGACACAATAAATTGGAGACCATTCTAGGGAAAGGTATCAATTTCTACCCTATTTGGGATTAGAGAGAACTTGCTTTTGATCCATTTGTCTTGCAGGTACAAAAATCAGCCTAGAATTACTTGTCAAGAGCCATATTTTGCGTTGGAGGAGGATAATTTCACTCAACCCCCTTTCCCCCGACGCGTATCAAAACGTGCGCGGGTATTTCATCCCACAGACACGCATTGTGTGCCCAAAAGGATTTTGTTCTCTGTGCATTTTGCACACTGTGCACCCAAAAGGATTTTGTTCTCTGCACATTATGTACACTGTGCACCCACTGCGCCTCTGTTTGAACTGTAACCCACACACATTTCTAGAGTTTCAAAATTGTAAGGATTTTTGTGATAATTTGAAGGATCCTAGCATTCAAATTCTTTCTTTCATGCAAATTGTAAATGCACTCCACTTAGACTACTTTCCCATATGAAAGGTTAGATAAACATAGACACTTAGGGGGTAAAAAGAACCATATAATACCCTCTTTTTCTTTTGTAACACACCCCGCCACCCATAGGCTGGGGTATGCTACCTTCAATCCCACCCTTGGAATTATTTCTCTTACCGATACCATTTTAAATTAATAAGGACACATAAATAAAATAGCTAACGACATGCACAACAATAACTAGCAATCATGCATATTCTAAAGATTTAATTAAACGATAAATAAATACACAGTGGAATACATTCATATACAGATAAATAATACCATAACAGAGAGCACTTATCTTTATAAAAGAAGACACCAACTGGCTGCAGACCAAGGATGTTTCACCCAACCATAAACACTACTGCTCCAAATCTCAACAACAGTATCACCCCTAAGCCAGGGCTATGAATACACAAGGACGGTTCTAGAGTGTTACTTGGCTTCCCGAACCAGTCAACAATCAAGCTCTCACAGGCTTTCCCAACTCCAAGTACCCAATCCAAGTACCCAACTCTCTTCTACCTAGCTTGCACCACCCAATAGAATGGACCTCCACCCTTCTCTTCCACGCAGTCCCTCAGGTAGTCCTTCTCCTTCCAGGGCTCTAGTGCAACTGGTCCAGAATTTCCATGTTGGAACTCTCAGGACTCATATCTTTGAATAAAGATAGAAACATGCCAACTCATCTCATACATGCAGGACTCAAGTCATGGTTGGATTAAACCAGCGACCTCTACAACCAATGATACCATGGCTACTCTTTAGAAATTCATTTTCCTTTCCCAAGCCAAGACACGGATGAGGAAGATGAATGGGTGATGGAAATGAATGGAGTGAGATCTCCACCCAAGGTGTGAAATAATGAAGAATCAGTGAATGAATGTGTGAGGGAAAGACTGGAATGAAAGAATAAGTGAAGGAGTGAACAAGCCAACCCCCCAATCAGACCAGGGACGGGTTTAAGTATTTTCATGGGGAATCAAGAACCTCCTGGCCTTCCCCAATAAGCTCACATAATTGATCCACTCCCTTAGAGAAAAGGGTAATTAAAAATAGGAAATAAACATGTATCCCCTCAATACCCCTCTCTTATGGAATCATAGCCCCCTATAATTCTAGTCCTTGTCCCTCTAGCATCCAACGATGTATTTATTATTAATAATGATCAATACATTACATTTATTGGGCACACTGACCTTTTAATAATTGTTTTGGGCACTCTAGTCTCTCAACATTGTAACAATACATTATTTAAAATGGGGGTTCAAAACCTGGGGTGTTACATCCCCTCCCCCTTATTTTGGCACTGTCCTCGGTGCACATACAAAATAGAGATCAAAATCTACAAATTTATTCAAAAATATATGGGTACTTTTCCCACATGGCATATTCATTCTTCCAAGTAGCATATTCAGGACCATAGCAGGTCCACTGAACTTTTACCAGCTTTATAACTCGATTCTAGAGCATTTCGACCTTTTTGTCCAATACCCGCACTGGCTGAACCTGAAAGTCTCCCTCTATCTCTACCTGAATCAGATGCCAATAAATAACATGGTTAGAATCATGTACATATTTATTTAGTAAAGAGACATGAAATACATTATGCACCTTCATGGAATCCGGTAATGCAAGCATGTATGCAATTGGCCCTATTCTGTCCAATATTTCAAATGGACCATAGAATTTGGCTACCAGCTTTGTATAGCTACCCAATTTCAAGGAGATTTTCTTGGGATTCACTTTCAAAAGTACATGCTCCCCTACTTTAAATTCTCTAGCTGTCTGATTCTTATCTGCATAAACTTTTTGTCTATCCTAAGATGCCTTCAATTTCTACTTGATCTTAACCATCTGGTCTTCCATATCCTTGAGCAACTCTGGCCTAAGTACCAATCTATCTGTTGGGTTCTCCCATATCACTTGAGTATTGCATTTCCTACCATACAAGGCTTCAAATTGGCTCACTCTCAATGAATCTTGATACCCATTATTATATGAAAACTCAACCAAGTGTAAGTAATATTTCCACTTAGATGGCTTATCCATCACATAGATTCTCAACATATCTTCAATTACTTGGTTGACCCTCTCTATTTGTCCATCTGATTGGGGATGGTATGTTGTGATAAAGTTTATATTTGTACCAAATCCTTTAAACAATCCCCTTCAAAAATTGGAGGTAAACTTTGTATCTCTGTCTGAGACAATTGTCCCAGGTATCCCATGCAACCTAGCAATCTCCATCATGTAAATTTTTGAAATATTAGCCATTGTATGTTTTTCTTTTACAGGAAAAAAATGAGAAGCCTTTGTTATTTTGTCAACCACCACAATGATTGAATCATGTTTCCTTGTTGTCCTAGGTAATTTAGTTATGAAATCAATGGTTATCACCTTAGATTTCTTCTCTGGGATTGGTAATGGTTGCAACAAATCTATTGGGTGCCTATGCTTAGCCTTCACCTTCTAACATTCCATACATTGAGCGATGTAATCAACACATCCTTTTTCATTCCCGACAAAAATAATTTGCTTCTTACTATTGTAATCATTTTCTAGTAACCAGGATGTCCAACATAAGGAACATCATGCATTTCCTTCGATACCAAATTCCTCAGTTCTTCGAAACTAGGAACATAGATTATATTCTTATGCATGAGTAATCCATCTTCCTTTATCTCATACTCCTTTATTTTATATTGTGCATATCATTGCTGTAAGATTTCCTTTGCCTGTAGGTAATGATGATCTGTAACAAGATCATCTAAATTTTTTCTCTTCAAGTCTAACTTATGCATACTAATAGTAGTAGAATACATGAAATGCACTCTTATACTAAGCGCATCAGAAACTCATTCTCTTTTCCTTTGATATGCTTGATATCGAGGTCATATTCACTTAAAAATTCCAACCATCTTGTTTTCCTGGCATTCAAGGTTGGGTTTTCAAAAAGATACTTCAAGCCAATGTGGTCTTTTCTTGATTCAAATCTCTTCCCCATGAGGTAATGCCTCCACATCTTCAAGGCATGGACAATGGCAAGAAGCTCCAAGTCATGTGTGGAATATTTCTTTTCATGTTCCTTAATCTTTCTGGACTCATAACCAATGACATGTCCATTTTTCATGAGGACTACCCCAAGTCCTTCCTTACATGCATCTGTACATACCACAAAACTTTGATTTGGGTCAACAATATTTAACACAGGTGCACTAGTAAGTAATTCCTTCAACAGATTAAAATTCTCTTCACACTTAGGTGTCCATTCAAATTTAGTTCCCTTCTTTTGTAAAGAAGTGATGGGATGAACAATCTTAGAGAATCCTACTATGAACCTTATGTAGTAACCAACTAATCTCATAAAATATCTCACTTATAACACATTTATGGGTGTTGGCCATCCTTTAATGGATTCAATATTCTCTGGATCTACTATTATTCCCTTCTTTGAAATAATGTGTCCCAAGCAATGGATCTTCTTTTGATAAAAATAACACTTACTCATCTTGGCATACAACTAATGTTCTCTCAGCACTTGCAATACAAGTCTTAAGTGATGTTAATTCTCCTCCTCAGACTTAGAATAGATAAGTATGTCATCCAAGAATACTATTACAAACTTATCCAAATAATTTCTAAATATGTCATTCATTAAGCACATAAAGACAGTTGGCACATTGGTCAGTCTAAATGGCACCACTACAAATTGATAATGCCCATACCTGGTCCTGAAGGTTGTCTTATGAATATCTTCTTCCTTAATCCTTACCTGATGGTATCCTGACCTTAGATCAATCCTCAAAAATATATTTTCTCCTCTTAGTTGATCAAAGAGGTCATCAATTCTGGGTAGAGGATACTTGTTATTTATAATATACTTATTCAATTGTTGAAATTCAATACACAACCTCAAGGTTCCATCCTTATTTTTGAAAAAAAGTACTGGTGGTCCCCAAGGTGAGACACTTGGACGTATGTACCCTTTCTTCAACAATTTATCCAATTTCATTTGTAATTCTTTTAACTCTAGTGTGATCATTCTGTAAGGTGTTTTTGACACCAAGGAAGCTCCAGACACTAAATCAATTGAGAAATCTATCTCCCTTCTTGGTGGAAACCCTAGTATATCTTGGAATACATCTTGAAATTCTTTTAGTACCAAGAAATATTCAAGGTTTGGCCCCTTCGTACTTTTTGTCTCTTCCACATGAGTTGCATACAATTGACATCCTTTTCTAGAACATCTCTTCAACTATAAGGCTGAAATCTCCCTTATAGAGATGGGTCTTGGAACTCCTTTCACATTGCTCTATTTTCCATCTCCATCAAGACATGTAAATGTCTTTCTATGATAATCTAGGACAACATGATGCTTTTCCAACCAATCCTTTCCAATTAGAATAGCATAAGACCCCAAGGGTATTATATTCAGATCAACACTAGTACTCACACCATTAATACTTATGGAACAAATTCTGACCATATCATGGATTCTCCTTTTGGTTCCAGTGGCTAACTGAACCAAACTTCATTTTCCAAGATTAATTCTCACCAAATGTAATCTATCCACTATTTTAGGATCAATGTAACAATGACTTTCTCCTGAATCAATTAAAATAGAAATAGGATGGTTTGTGATCTTACCTTCCACCTTGATTATATTGGACTAGTATTTCTCTTGTCGATCATCCAAAGTTGCATAGATTCTTCCCATATCTTTGATTGTTGTAGCCTCTTGGACGCTCTGCGCAATCTTCACTATGTCCTTTCTATGTGGGCAATCCTTGTATAGGTGATATTCTTTGCATCCCCAACATTGGATAGGTGGTCGTCCCCTTTTTACCGAGTATTATTTCTTGGATTCACCCTTAGCATATTGATCTTGATGATTTCTATTAGGCTCATTCCTATTGAAGTGAGGTTTGAATCCTTTCCTCCTTTGATCAAAATTCTCCTTCTTCTTATCCTTCCAATATTTTTGCAGGGGTTCTCTTCCCTGGCCTTGCACATATAGATATTTAGCCTTCCTGATGGCCTCAGTAAAGGTCTTGGGATCATCATACCTAATATTTTCTTTATAAAGGGATCGCAGTCCACTTAGAAATTATTGTATTTTTACCTTCTCATCATCAATGAACCTGACATAATTTAAAAATCCCAATAACTTATTCTCATATTCTTTCATAGTCATGCTTCCCAACCCGAGTTCAAAGAACTCCTACATTTTCTTGTCATAGAAATTCTCTCAGAGGCACTCCTTCTGGAAGTACTTCTTGAACTTCTTCCAAGTGATCCTACTCTCATTAATATGTTCAACTTGCTTCATTTGATCCCACTACATTGAAGCTTTCCCATGTAAATGGTAGGTGGAATGTAACACCCTATTTCCCCCAGTTTGTAAAAATAACTGGACTGGCCAAGAACTATGGCAAACTTATAAATGTGAATATGTGATGTAAATGGACCTTGAGTAAAAGGTCAATAAATGTGAATAACCTTATGAATTTTAATTGCAGGACTGCTGAGAGGGGACATGTAGAAAAGAGACCATGATGGCGATGGAAGGCACCTGAAAAGGTGGTGTTAACTTCCACCGAGAATTAATACCGTATTTGGACTCCACTGGCCTGGAGAACCAAAAGCGGCTCGCTGGCCACGAATTAAATGCCTCATAGAATGGTAGGTAGATGGCTCCTCAGGAATTAATGAGGGATGGGGAGGTGAACCACCCATTCGTAGAGCCATCATGACTGGCCAATGCGAGGGTAATCGTGCCACATGAAACCTCGCAAGAGGATAAGGCATAGGGTAGAAGCGATAGAGGGAGGGACGCGAGGGGAGAACTCTGGCAATATGCAGAGTGAGTGATAGTAGAGAGGAAGGATTGCAACATTCACTCTTGGTCACTGGAAAACAGAGACGCAGTCTCATAGCATCGTGGTCTCAGCTCAGGGGTGGCTATTGGTAAATCCGTTGGGAGTCTCTAAGCCTGCAGTTGGGTGGAAACGAGCACCCTTTTTAGTAGTTGCTTGAACCTGGTGTTATCTCTAATAAGTGTTTTTCCTCTGGCATCTTGATATATATATGTGTGTGTGTGTGTGTGTGTGTGTGTGTGTGTGTGTGTGTTCTTATTCTAATAAATATGCTCATAAGCTGCGAAACCGTGAATGATTTCATTATAAGAATGATTGTATGGTGTTTTGATCAGTACTAGTAGTTGTATATTTATATGGAAAGACTATGTATGATTTATGTCTTCATGAATTCATTATTTGTGTGTGTACTGATCAAATTCAGACTTCACATCTGGTTCTTGGGAGGACGACATCCTTACATACCTCAGGTAGTACCCTGAGTAAATCTCGCCATAGAGATACCTTCCTTGAAAATCCCATCAAGAACCGGGAAGGCGGTTGTGAAGGCGTAAGGCCTTAGTAACCCTGCATAAGGAGGAAATATCCTCTTGAAAACCAATATGATAGCATAAGGATGAAGTAATGAATTGACAGATGAGATCTCGTCGGGAGATCTATGGTCATTCACGACCGTTAGATCAGAGGAAGGAGCTGGAAAGTTAAGTACCTTAACCTTATAGGTATTAATCGACGGATGAGATTTCATCGGGGAATATGTGGTCATCCATGACCATTAGATTAGTAGGATAGAGTAGGGCATTAAAATACCTTACCCCTTTGTTTTCTATGTCTTCGTGGGCAGCGAGGAATTTGGGATCGTAGATCTCCAAGGTCCATGAGATTATCTGGACCATGGATCTTTTCCACATCCAAGGAGTCATGGAAGAATGCACGGGTAAGAACCGATCTGGGCCGTCAGATCTTGGCTGGAAAAACCCGACAGCCGTTGGATCTATCCGGTGTTACCCGAGGGTTAAAAACCCCCGTGAATCAGGAATCGCGGGATCGGGATTCCTGATTGAAAAGAGTTCGATACTTTCCATTGTGGAAACCCCGGGATAGATCTAAGCCATTCGATTGACGGAGGCCACATGTCGTAAGATCTCCCATTATGGGAAATCAGGAATCGGGGATTCGGGAGTCCTATTGACAATAGGTCGGGCTCTCACCTTGATAAATATTAACGGAAGAGAGGTTGTGGTCATATGGGAAGAGGTCATATCGACCAATGCTTAACCCAAACGACTAATCTTCAATTGAGGTTCGTTCAACACTTCAGCATTTCGGCATTCGGGATACCGAAGGAACATGTTTCCCCATGCTCTCAAACCCCAAAGTCTAGACTTATAAACCTCAAGATGTCAGCGTGTGGTCAGGCTCTGATGAATGGTCAGGATCCTCTCGGAGGATCCTGGGTCTGGAATGACTGCCTAATGTGAGGTAGAGATGCCAGCTTTACACTGGGGCACAAATGTGCATAAAGGTAAGTAGAAAGAAGATATGGATGGCCAGAGTCCACCCGCTCAGATCTATGGTTGAGGATTCATTCCAGAGCCCCCTTTCCATTCTGCCTTTAATGGGGGGGGGGGTCCAGAATTGGACACGCAACTCTCGAACAGTCGATATTAACTCATCATGATCAACGATGCTCAAGTGGATTCTGGACCCCCCTTGCCATTCTGCCTTTAATGGGGGGGGGGGTATGGAATAGTGTGGCGTGTTAAATTCCCCCCCCCCTCCTGTCATGTCGACTACCATGTCGAGTTTCCATTTTTGCCACCTGTATTCCACTTAACCATGTGACGGGGCCTGTTCTCACTGGCAGTTCTCTACCCCTATTGAGATTTGTTCCTATTGACCATTTGCTAACCTTGTAGACATTCATCCCCATTGGTCGGTCACTAGCCCTGTTGGGGTTCGACGGTTGCAGAGTCGAATGATTAGACATTACTGTAGCGTCGAGGTGTGAAATACAAATAGGCACTGCATTCAAATTGAACCATGAACATGACCCACGATCACATGGGAATGGAGAAAGAGAGAGAAAGAGACATCTTACGCTGGGCCTCCATGGATAATTAGGTGTTTTGGTCCGGCAGAAGACCAAAAAAATATGATTTAGGTAGTGGGTATGTGACAAAGTGGTATCAGAGCATGGTTACAACACTCAGCCTGATTGGGCTCATGCACGAGTCGTGCATAAGCTCTGTTCGAAGTACTCCTACAAAGAGTAACCCCCTAACATAACTCTCTTGTCCAAGATTTTTAAACTTGGAAACGAGAACCCGACTATGTATGCATGTGAAAGAGTTATAAATTATGTGTAGATTATAAAAATATATCTAACTCTTGACTAACAATCAACGTTTGTCTTTTCACCTAAGCAAATGATCAACCGCGGGAATTTACATATACAGAGAATGGTGACTCACCAAGAGATGGGAGAAGGCTCCCACAATAGAGATGAAGAGTCTGACGAAATAAGAGCAATAGGAACCCCTCCAGACCTAGCCGAGACTGTGAGGAGTCTCATGGTTGAATTGCAAAGCTGCAAGGCCGACAATGAAAGGATGATGAAAGAACAAGAAAAGCAAACTGAAATTAATGCAGTGTTACTGCAGAGCTTATTCGACCTACAACGACAAATGCAACATGAACCCGAAGTGCAGAAACATGGTCGTATCAGTGGCCATACTGAGAAGAGCACCTCAAGGAAGGTTCACCCTAGAGGTAAAGGACCAGTGCCAGACGATTCCACTGAGAAGGAAGCTGGCGATTCAGAAAGCTCTTCCAGCAGCAGGACTAGTTCCTATTCTCGAAGAGAACAGAAGAAGCAAAAGACTTCCAAGGGTCATAAATTTGAGGAATTCAGAAAGGCCAAACCTCCCTCCTTCGATGGTGAGATAAAGAAGGGAGAGGAAGTCGAGGCTTGGATACTTCGACTAAAGAAATACTTCAGAGTCCATGATTTCTTAGAAAAATTGAAGGCCCGAGTGGCCACTTTCAATCTAAATGGAAAGGCTTCCATTTGGTGGGAAGATCTTAAGAATATGAAAGGGGTCCGCGAGGAGGACCTGTCTTGGAAACGGTTTGAGAAGTACTTCTGAAAGAAGTATTTGTTGGAAAGATATTTCAACGAGAAGGCTAAAGAGATCTATGAACTCAATCTGGGGCAACTCACTATAGAGGAATATGTCAACAAATTCCTCGACTTATTGAGATATGTACCCTACATCAAAGTAGAGAAGGAGAAGGCGCAATGCTTCATCAGTGGGCTACCCAAGGAATACAGGAACCGAATTGAATTCGATGAGCCAAAGACCTTAGAAGACACTATTCGAAAGGAAACATATTGTCATGAACAATATGGACATTGGGCAGAGTCTCATGGAGACTGGAGACAGAAGAGTGGTTCGAAATTTCAGAAAAAGGGGATCAAATCCTTAGGATTTAAGAGCTACAAGAAGAACCCTAGAATGAACTTTCCAACCCAATGTGTACTCCAGCAAAACTTTCCATCATCAGACGGAAATAAAACTTCTGGACCTATACCAGTAAAGACTAATAACCCAAAGAAAGAACCTCTAAAATGTTGGGGTTGTGGAGAAGAGCATCTCCTGAGAGACTATCCACACCGACAACAGAACAGTCGAAAATTTTATAACATTCAGGAAGCTACCATAGTCAATGATGTGGCAAGAAGTGTGTCACAGATTTATGTAGCCTTGGATAATAACCAAGCTGACCACCAAGCTTCAGTGGTGGAAATAGAAGGTATGATTTTCAACCATCTAGTGTCCGTTTTAATTGACCTTGGTTCAAATTTGAGTTATATAGCCCCTAAGATTGTCGATAAGTGTAAGCTATAGCCAAAAAAACAAACCAAGCCATGGTTGGTACAGTTAGCCACTGGCACTAAAAGAAAGGTGGTAGAGGCCATACCAGCCTGCCAGTTAATGTTGGGTGAATTCCCCACCCAAGCAGCCCTTAACGTATTACCCCTGGGATCATACGATCTATTGATTGGTATGGAATGGTTGTCCACCCATAAAGCCAAATTGGACTGTTACCATAAAACCTTAGAATGTGTGAGCAAAGAAGGAAAAAGGATAACCCTTCAAGGGATCCAAAAATCGGTCTCGATGAGACAAATATTAGCCCTGCAAATGAGAAAGTATTGCCCAAAGGGATGTCCCCTATATGCAATACAGGTGTTGAAAACAATCGAAGGTTCTAAACCAAGCCCTGATGAACACCCTATCCTGAGAGAATACAGAGATGCGTTTCCGGAAGAGGTATCGGGTCTACCTCCGAGAAGATACATTGACTTCTCGATAGAGCTCGTACCAGGGGTGATGTCGGTGTCTAGGACACCCTACCGGATGAGCACACCTGAGTTAGTGGAACTCAAATTACAATTGAAAGAAATGATGGAGAAGGGTTATATTCGACCCAGCGTGTCCACATGAGGAGCACCAGTCATGTTTGTGAAAAAGAAGGATGGCACCCTTAGACTGTGTATAGATTATAGACAACTTAATAAAGTAAACATAAAGAACAAGTACCCCTTGCCTAGGATCGATGATCTATTCGATCAGTTGGGAGGTGCATCTATTTTCTCAAAGATTGAATTGAGGTTGAGATACCATCAAGTTCGAATCAAGGGTGAAGACATCCATAAAACCGCTTTCCAGACATGGTATGGTCATTATGAGTTTGCGGTAGTGCCATTTGGGTTAACCAATGCCCCTGCCACTTTCAAGTGCTTAATGAACAATGTACTCAGTAAATTTTTAGATAAATTTGTACTAGTCTTCATTGATGACATATTAATCTACTCTAAGAATAGAGAAGAACATGAAGAGGATCTCAGACATGTGCTACAAGTGCTAAGAGAGCATCAACTCTATGCTAAATTCAGCAAATGTGACTTCTTTCAGAAGAAAATACATTACTTGGGACATGTTCTATTCGAGGAAGGGGTAGCAGTAGATCCTAACAAGATCAGGTCTATCATGGAATGGCCTACCCCAAAGGATGTCTCAGACATCAGATCCTTTATGGGTTTGGTGGGATACTATAGGATATTTATAAAAGGATTCTCCAAGATTGGTTGTCCAATCACTGCCCTCCAGAAGAAGGGGAAAAAATTCCTGTGGACACAACAATGTGAAGAAAGATTTCAAACCTTGAAACATATACTAACCCATGCACCCGTATTGAAAATCGCTGACCCAGAAGCTGAATTCCTTGTGTGCACAGATGCCTGTACGGAAGGGCTCAGAGGAGTCCTTATGCAGGAAGGAAAGGTGATCTTCTATGAATCCCGAAAATTAAATGAACATGAGGTCAACTATGTGACTCATGATCTAGAACTGGTTGCCATAGTGCATGCCTTAAAAATGTGGAGGCAATACCTCTTGGGAAGAAAAATTGTACTTATGACAGATCACTATGGACTACGGTATTTTTTTGACTAACCAAAGCTCAATGCTAAACAAGATAGATGGATGGCCCTCCTTAGCGAATTTGATTTTGAAATCAAACACATCAAAGGGAAGGAAAATAGGGTGGTCGATGCCCTTAGTAGAAGCATGAAAATAATTCACCTGGCAGTGGTGAGTACCTGTGAGACAGATGTCAAGAACAGAGTCAGAAATGCACAAGAGACAGATCCCTTCATTCAAACTGTGACCCTGTAACTATAGCAAGAAACCTCAGAAGTAAAGTATGAAGGCTACCAGATGTCCAAAGGAGGTCTGCTCACTTACAGAGATAGACTGTACATTCCAAATTGTGATGAATTGAAGAGGTTCAGTATGGATGAACTACATAAAAGACCATACACTGGTCACCCAGGATACCAGAAAATGATTACTGCCACCCGGAAACAATTTTATTGGCCTGGATTGAAGAAAGACATAGCCAAATATTTGGCCTAATGCATAGAATGCCAATAGGTTAAAGCAGAACATCGACACCTAGTAGGACTATTACACCCTTTACCCATCCCAGAATGGAAATGGGAAACCATCTCCATGGATTTTATCACTGGATTACCAACTTCAACCAAACAGAATGATGCCATTATGGTGGTGGTGGATAAGTTGAGCAAGTCCGCTCATTTCATCCCCATCAAATCAACCTGCAAGGCTATAGATATCGCCCAGATATTCATGAAAGAGATATTCTGACTGCACGATATGCCGAGAGAGATAATATCTGACAGAGACACAAAATTTACTTCCAATTTTTGGAAATCACTGATGGCTAGTTTGGAGACCAAATTGTTGTTCAACACTGCCTATCACCCTCAAACAGATGGACAGATAGAAAGAGTGAATAAAATATTATAGGATATGTTAAGGATGCACATAATGCATCAACCCAGAAAATGGGAAGACTACCTGCCATTGGTAGAATTCGCCTACAACAACGACTATCAAGCATCCTTAAAGATGAGTCCCTTCGAGGTCCTCTATGGTAGGCCGTGTAATACTCCAATCAGCTGGAGTAAT
>ML784400.1:289753-306232 GCA_009831015.1 Picea engelmannii
GTGAAGTGCCCCCCCCCACTCCCTCCTGTCATGTCGAATACCATGTCGATTTTCCCTTTTTTCGACCTGTATTCCACTTAACCGCGCAACGGGGCCTATTCTCACTGGCGGTTCTCTACCCATGTTGAGATTTGTTCCTATTGGCCATCTGTTGATCCTGTAGAGATTCATCCCCATTGGTCGGTCGCTAGCCCTGTCAGAGATCGACGGTTGCAGAGTTGACCGATTATACATTACTGTAGCGCCGAGGCACAAAATACAAATAAGCACTGCGTTCAAATTGAACCGTGAACATGACCTCCGATCACATGGGAATGGAGAAGGAGAGAGAAAGATCTAGCTTACGCTGGGCCTCCATGGATAATTAGGGGTTCTGGTCCGACAAAAGACTAGAAAAATACAATTTAGGTAGTGGGTATGTGACATGGAAATCTTGGCTTCTATGTTCGATGAATAGTTATGCAATTGAAAATACCTCCCGAGTCCAAGAAACCATGCTTTGACATCATCTTCCCTTTATTTTTACCCATCAAAGGAGGGTGCCTTAAGAATCCTCATCTCTCCTTGCAAACTATCCACTTCATGTCTCCTTCTCTGGTGCTTAACAAGAGACACCTCTGGACTACTTATGGAATCTTCCGATGCATAAAAATTTCTTTCTGAGTAAGGAGGTGAGTGGTGTCTACAAGTTCTACTAGCACTTCTCGAATAACTATTTCTTCCATGATGCTCTCTTCTTTCATGAAACCTTCCTTCTTCCTCTTATTTTGAGTTTGATCCCCTATTCATTTTCCTCTGCAACTGGTTTAATCTTTGCAAAACTCAAGATTTTATTTACTTTTCTCTCACATCAGCCTTTCATTGTCTTCTTTGTAGCTCTACACTTCTATTTTCAGGCTTCTTACTGTTTCTACTAATGTTTCTTTCTCTGCTCTGCCATTGCGTCCATTGGACTCTGTCTCTGCATTACCAAATCTAGTATTATGGCCTTTGTCCTCCTTATCATGGCTGCAGGATCCCTTGCCTCCTTCCATTTCTTCAATACGCATTATGAGATGACGTGTTTAAACCCCTTAATTCTGAAAAATGTGCAAGTGACCATTTTGTTAGAATTAAGCAAATGATAAACAAAATTTTCCAAACCATGTTACAGGTCTCGTTTCTTCTCAATTCATGAAGAACATATATGTATCAATATTCACCGTATAACCCTCTGATGTTATCCCTTAGCCGATACACAATTTAATTCTACATAGGAACTCCTTTCAAACCACTTCCCCCAAGTGACCACGACTCGAAACCACGGTTAAATCCTTCCTGGAACTTTCTGTGTTAGAAATTATTATATTGGAGATCATGTGATTGAAAATATATCGAGGGCTGAGATCGATGGTCAATAGTAATTGCAAGATGAAAATGTGCTCTCTCTTTATTGGAGAGCTCTATCCCCACAATATGAAAATTGCTCACCCAAATATCCTTTAGATCATGGTCATTTATCCCTTGTCCCGACGAGATCAACAATGTTGGAAACTTGTGGGCTGTGAACTAGCATGTATGCTAATTTTTCCTCCTCTCCCCACAATGGTCCCCCACTATTTATTTTATGTTCACAGATCGATGGCCATCCATGGGTCCTGCTTCCTTAGTGCGTTATTCCAATATCACACTGACAAGCAGTAGCTCCTTCCTCACCTATGATCTTGGGCTCTGACCCATGTCTTACCCTCCTAGAACTTCGCAACTTCAGAACATTCAACCAGGACCAGATCAATGGTACTCATCCTCATTCATGATCAATGATCAAGATCCACTTCGAGACTCCGTGCTTCAAGATTTCAACACTTTTGACCTACACTTTCCCCCAGAGTACTTCATATCCAAATTTCTATATCAAGCGCCACACGTCCACCTCAAATCAATGACTCTAGTATACTTTGGGACTTCGGCCTTTGAAAGTCTCAACTTCCCCTGCTTGGTTCCTCCTGTAATTCTTCTACCTAGAGTTCATGATATGTTGATGTGTGTACTCCCATAGATCAATGGCTATGAATCACTTTGGCTCTTCAATCTTCGAGAGTTTCAAACTCTCCTCCTTCACTTTCTCCTAGATTTCTTTAACACAAAGTCAATAATTTGTGTACACTTGTCTCTTACATATCAACAACTGTGAATCACTTCGGCTCTTTGGGTTTGGGGAGTTTCAAAATCTCCACCTTCACTTTCTCCCATAGTTTTGATCCTCCAAACCATTGCAAGATATATTGCCGCATGTCTTCCAGGATCAACGGTCGATATGTACTCCATCCTTTGGGAGTTCTCAACCTAATACAAACTATCACATATTTTTCCTCTAGAGTGGCTAGTCTCTGGACTACATGATTTTTCACCACATGGAAAAATACTAGAAGTGGACACGTGGCCCAATCAGGTGGGTGACACATTTCACATTCTAACTAAAATTTTAGTCCTCCACAGATTCAAAACTTGCTGACACGTGGTACACATCCCATGTTTCCACGTCATCCCAGATGACGTCTGTGGGCCATGTCACTTCAAAATTTCAGGCTTCAAAAGATTTTATGATTGCACTCCACAAGTCTCCCTAACTCTGAATTTTCGAACAGCTTAACCTTCTGGGGTCCACATCACCTCCAGTTGATGCAGACAGAGATGCGATCACGACCACCTCGCGCTCCCTTGCTCACAAGATAGATCAATTCCTCATTCATGAGCCGAAGCGGCTCTTTTGATTCCTCCGTGGAGTCTCTTCTCAAAACCCGTTCCACAGGTCCTTCTCATTTCCCTTTGTCATGGCCTCTGCACGCACCTATGACCTTTCCTCGACTCAATTTCGGGTTTCGGGGTTTCGTGATCCCCAATGTCGAGAGTTATTGTCCTCTCGAACTCCCGGTCTCTGATTTGCCGATGCACTCTCTTCCGGCCTTAGCCCCTCCTAGCTATGCCCTGGTCCATACGACCATTTTCCATAAGACCGCAGCCTTATATTCCTTTCGTCGGGGTTTCAAGCATTCCAATGCCAAAATGCAATTTCCCTTTGGATCTGCGATCCTCCGATTCCCAACACTCTCCAAATTCCGCTAGTCCCCTGGGATAGTCTTTTGGTCCACATGACCTCCCCTTATATGACCACAGTCATATCACCTATCGAGGTTTCGAACATCGCAATGTTGAAATGCATAAACACTTTGCCTACGGGATCCCCGATATCTCGATCCATGATGTGACGACAGCTGACAACCGCTTTCGCCTTTAGCATGATCAACGATCGTGATCGCCTATGAAACCAATGGTCCCTGACCTCCCTCGGGACTTCGAGGTTTCAAATGCCCAGATGCATTTTCTCTCGGGACTGTCAATCTCTCGAATCCCGATTCTCCAATATGCTGACAGCCGGCCCCTCGATGATGCTTTCCTCCTTGTCGTGATTTCGGACTTCGCGATTTTGAATTGCAAGGATTTCTTGTCCACGGGATTCTTGATATCCCGATCCCTGAAATTCCAATGGACGACAACCTTTCAGGGAATCTCCTAAATTCTCTGATCTCCTCCACGCATCCTCCTATGATGGACGGTCCTGATCACTTCTCGTGATTTCACGACTTCTGATGCTATGGAAGTATTTCTCTCAGGATTCGTGAAACACCGAACCCCGATGCGCCAAAATACTGACGGGTGGTCGATCTCCACCATGTGTCTCCACAAATGGATGGTTCAGATCCTTCCTTGCTATTTCGAGACTTCTGATGTCTCGACTTTCACGACCTCAGGAACTCCGATTTCCTGAGTGTCGATATACCAATGTCTAGTGTCCAGATCTCTGGAATGGATGATCACATGACACGTGTCCTCCCTCAGACGGATGACCTAGATTTGTGTCGGGGTTTTCAAGGTGGACTTACCCGATATCCTATCCATGGGAATGTCGATATCCCGACTCTCGATGCCTCGATATCCTGATACCTGTCGGGACTTCCAACCTCCTGTTCATGAAGGTAAACCTCGTGCAGCTCCTGTTCAATCCGACAGCTGACGGGTAATTTTCTCAAGATCTGATAGCTCAGATCATTTCTTCCTCTGCACTCCTCCTGATGCTCCCTGGATGCGAAAACCAATGGTCCAGATCTCGATCTCTGGCTGATCTGACGGCTACTGTGCTCCCTCCTGAGCTTCTGCGCTTCTTCCCAGATTTGGGATAAAGTCAAGTTTTCAAAGGCCTCAACCTTTGTCTCTGTTTCTGAGAGCTCTTCAACTTGAACCTCACCTGCACTCTCAATGACGTTGTTCCTCCTAAGCTTTTATCTTTGAATCCTCAAACGATTCTAACATATGCGCTCTTGCAGAATCTCCGCACACTGAAGTGCTATCTCCTCTAATCTTTCCCAAGTACTCAGACCCCCAAGGAAACTCGATTCTCCTTCCTTTCTCCTGCAGATGGAGAATTCAGAGGCCTTCCTGGCACTCCATCTACTCAAGCAACCTCTTGCTGAGTCTGTCAGGGTGTTCAGCAACCCTGCAAAGATCCCTCAATGGATTCTTCCTCTTAATATCAAAACTCAAAGAGTTCTCTTCTCTTATGTGCCTATCTACACAATATCTCAATGCACACCTGGCAGAGTGTCTTCCCCCAGAACCTCCAGCAATTTTGTCTCCTTCTCCTGTGCACCTATGCACTCGCTCGATGCCCACCTGGCAGAGCTCTCAGAATCCTCAGTGATTCTGTCTTCCTCTTTCTAAACTCACAACAAAGTTCCTCCAAATGCACCACTGTGCATATGCTCAATGCCCACCTGGCATAGCTTTACAGAATCCACAGCAGAATTTTGTCTGCAACTGTGTCTTCTCCCACACAGCCTTGCCTCCAAGGTGTTCAACAACCTTGAGGTCTTCCTCTTGAGCTATTGACTCCACTTCCTGTGCCGCAGCATGTCTATGTTTGACTCCGCAGATTTCAGAAGTGCATCCTCTGTGCACGACTCTCAGAACCTGCAGTGTTCTGTCACACCCTCCTGGTGTGAAGCCTCAAAGACATTCACCTGAAATCAAAACAACCTACAAATGTACAACCACAACATACATTCACAACATACGAAGAACACTCACAGACATCCACATAACAAAGAAATGCATGCAGGAAAAAATGCTTTTGTTTATATTAAATAAAAATGCCTCTTTACAAAGGTGTTCCTGAGCACGGCCTGTAACAAGGTCTTGGCTCCTCTCTTCTGCTCTCTACTCGCAGATCCTCTTCTATATCTCTACAACTCATCTTTTTACAAAATGAGATATGAAATATCTTTTACCTGAGGGGGCTCTTCGAGCGCTTCCCTCCAATCTACCTACCCTATTCAATTGCATTGAATGGGTTGTCTAGTCCAGCATCTAGATCTAGATCTCATCCATACAAACATTTAATGGTCGATCTTATCTACAGCCTGCGCAAAGGCACGGCTTCTACATCTCACCAGCATAAACACTTAATTACATTAAATTCAAATTTCAAATGAGGTTGCGCCTCTCTCTTAGCGTGCGATTTGAATTCGCTAGCGTGGCTGGTTGGCTGGCTGGCTGACATGGAGAGATGCTCCTACATAAAACTCCTCAGCTGCAAAATTTAGGAGCTCCTGTTCATGAGCTTCCCATCTCAGATGTTGAAATCCTCCTGGATCCCAAATCATCCTTTGGAGCTGTTCATCTGCTGCATTCTGCTGTTGCGTTGTTTCTCTTCTGCTCAGCTTCTCCTCGCTGGCAGTTTCTGTTGATCCCAACATCATCCTTCTAATGTCTTCTATCACTTTGTCTAGCTTCTTTCATGGCTAGCTCTGCTCATGCAGTCTCTTCAGCTGCAAAATTTTTTGGCACATGAGCAGATCATCATGACCTCCCATGCCTCCTTCATCAGTTTCCAACTTCACCTGTTGGATGTGCACGCTATGCACTTTCACTCTTCTCTCCAGGGCTTCAACCTGTTGCCACAAATCAGCAAAACAAACGATGTCTGCCTCCTATCCTTCTTCTACTGCAAACTCCCATGTTGCAGTCTCTTCAGCTTCTTGGCTAAAAATGTTGAGCCATTCCTTAGAATGCTTGTCTTCTCCTTCTGCTTCTTTTGCTGTCAGCTCCAATGCTACAACTCTTTCATCTTCTTTAGCTTTCTGGATGAAAGCGTTGAGACACTCCTCAGAATGCTCATTTTCCTCTTTGTCTACTTCTTCTTGGGCAGTCTCAACCATCTACTCCAATTCTTCTTCCCTGACAGTCACGGCTGATTGTTCTTTTGCTACTATCGCATCATCTGCAACACTGACTTTCGCCTCCCCCTAGGCAAATGGTAGGAATACTCCAATTCTCACAATCATCAGAATATTATCCTGATCTTCCTCCTCCTTTTTCAGCTGCACATGATGATCCAAACTCATTTCCGAGCTCACCTGTTTTGTCAGTTCCTCAGGCTGATTCCAACTCACTTCTGAGTTTATGAGACTCTCCGACAGTCTCATCTGCTCATCCCTGCCCACCTGGCAATATGGGATGCTTTCGCTGCTCTCCTGGCAGTCTTCGAGATCCCATAGCGATCTCAACTCATTGCCCAGCTGGCAATGTGAAATTCCCTGGCTGTCCTCCTGACAGTCCGTGAGATCCCGCAACGATCTCATCTCATTGCCCTCCTGGAAATTTGGAATTTCTTCTCTGCCCACCTAGAAATTCTTGAGATCCTCAGTCGATCCCAATTCATTCTCCTCACTAAGAAATTTCCTAGTCTCCAGTTCACATACCTGAACCATTTCTTTAGGTCCATTGAGGTTTTTAGCATACCTCAACCACCTTTTCAACAACCTTCGTTGTCTTATGACCATCAACTCCTTGACTAGCCATTTCACTTTTTCCTTCTTCATGGTCCACTCATACGCCCATCTTGGCTTCTTATCCTGCCACAGCTTCAATTCGAGCTCATCTATCCTCGCGTTCTGCTGCATATTCAACGCAATCCTTTCTATCTCCGCTCTTATATCAGTGAGCTCTTCATCTACGTCCTCTTGACTCCACAACTCTAATTTTTTCCTTCCAGTATATCTACAGCCTTCAGTAACCATGGTGTTGTCTCTATCTTCTTTCCTAGAAAACCTGCTGCTATCACTCTGCACCAAGAGTGTTACCAGCTTCATCCTCCAGTACTGCTGACTGCCTTCGTGATTTTTTCCTACCTGCAAACAATCGCCACAGAGTCTCTAGCACTCTGTCTTCTCCCTTCTCGCTTCACCTGAAATATACAGATGAAATCAAGCTCTGATACCACTTGACGCAGACGGAGACGCGACTACGACCACCTCATGCTCCCCTGCTCATAGGATCGATCAATTACTCATTCATGAGCCGAAGTGGATCTTTCGATTCCTCCATGGAATATCTGTTCAAAATGTGTTCCATAGGTCCTTCTCATTTCCCTTTGTCATGGCCTCTGCATGCACCTGTGACCTTTCCCTGACTCAATTTTGGGTTTCGGGGTTTCATGATCCCCAATGTCGAGAGTTCCTGTCCTCTCAGACTCTCGATCTCCGATTTGCTGATGCACTCTCTTACGGCCTTAGCCCCTCCTAGCTATGCCCTGGTCCATACGACCATTTTTCATAAGACCGCAGCCTTATATTCCTTTCGTCGGGGTTTTGGGATTTCCAATGCCAAAATGCAATTTCCCTTTGGATCCGCGATCCTCCGATTCCCGACACGCTCCAACTTCCGCTAGTCCCCTGGGCTAGTCTTTTGGTCCACACAACCTCCCCTTATACGACCATAGTCATATCACCTATCGGGGTTTCAGACATTGCAATGCCGAAATGAATAAACACTTTGCCTACGGGATCCCTGATATCCCGATTTGCGATGTGACGTCAGCTGACAACCCCTTTCGCCTTTAGCATGATCAACGACCGTGATCTCCTATGAAACCAAAATTCCCTGACCTCCCTTGAGACTTCGGGGTTTCAAATGCCCAGATGCATTTTCTCTCAGGACTGTCGATCTCTCAAATCCTGATTCTCCGATATGATGACAGCTGGCCCCTCGATGGCACTTTCCTGATTGTCGCGATTTAGGACTTCGCGATTCCGAATTGCAAGGATTTCTTGTCCATGGGATTCCTGATATCCCGATCCCAAAAATGTCAATGGACGACAACCTTTTAGGGAATCTCTCGAATGCTCTGATCTCCTCAGCGCGTCCTCCTATGATGGAAAATCCTGATTGCTTCTCGTGATTTCACGACTTTTGATGCTCTAGATGTCTTGATCTCAGGATTTGCGAAACGTCGAACCCTGATGCACCAAAATGCCTATGAGTGCTCAATCTCTGCCATGTGTCTCCACAAACGGACGGTTAAGATCCTTCCTCACTATTTCGAGACTTCTGATGTCCCGAATTTCATGACCTCATGAATTCTGATTTCCTGAGTGCCTATATACCGATGTCTACTGTCCGAATCTCCGGAATGAATGATCATGTGACACATGTCCTCCCTCAGATGGACGGCCCAGATTTGTGTCGGGGTTTTCAAGGTGGACTTACCCGATCTCCTGTCCACGGGAATGCCGATATCTCGACTCCCGAAGCCTCAATATCTTGATACCTGTCGGGACTTCCAACCTCCTATTCACGAAGGTAAACCTCGTGTAGATCATGTTCAATCCGACGAATGACGGGTAATTTGCTCAAGATCTGACGGCTCAGATCATTTCTTCCTCTGCACTCCTCCTGATTCTCCCTAGATGCGAAAACCAACAGTCCAGATCTTGATCTCCAGCCGATCTGATGGCTGTTGTGCTCCCTCCTGAGCTTCTGCGCTTTCTTCCCATACTTGGGAGGAATTCAAGGTTTCAAAGTCCTCAACCTTTGTCTCTGTTTCTGCGAGCTCTTCAAATTGAACCTCGCCTGCACTCTTAATGATGTTGTTCCTCCTGAGATTTTATCTTTGAATCCTCAAAGGATTCTAACATCTACGCTCCTGCAGAATCTCCGCACACTGAAGTGTTATCTCCTCTAAGCTTTCCCAAGTACTCAAACCCCCAAGGAAACTCGACTCTCCTTCCTTTCTCCTGCAGATGGAGAATTCAGAGGCCTTCTTGGCACTCCATCTACTCAAGCAACCTCTTGCTGAGTCTTTCAAGGTGTTCAGCAACCCTGCGAAGATCCCTCAGTGGATTCTTCCTCTTAATATCAAAACTCAAAGAGTTCTCTTCTCTTCTGTGCCTATATACAAAATATCTCAATGCCCACCTGGCAGAGTGTCTTCCCCCAGAACCTCCAGTAGTTCTGTCTCCTTCTCTTGTGCACCTATGAACTCACTCGATGCCCACCTGGAAGAGCTCTCAGAATCCTCAGTGATTTTGTCTTCCTCTTTCTGAACTCACAACAGAGTTCCTCCAAATGCACCACTGTGCGTATGCTCAATGCCCACCTGGAAGAGCTTTACAAAATCCACAGCAAAATTCTGTCTGCAACTGTGTCTTCTCCCACATAGCCTTGCCTCCAAGGTGTTCAACAACCTTGAGGTCTTCCTCTCGAGCTGTTGACTCCATTTCATGTGCCGCAACACGTCTATGTCTGACTCCACAGAGTTTAGAAGTCCATCCTCTGTGCACGACTCTCAAAACCCACAACGTTCTGTCACACCCTCCTAGTGTGAAGCCTCATAGACCTTCACCTAAACTCAAAAAAACCTGAAAATGTACAACCACAGCATACATTCACAACATACGAAGAACACTCATAGACATCCACATAACACAGAAATGCATGCAGGAAAAACTGCTTCTGTTTATATTAAATAAAAATGCCTCTTTACAAAGGTGTTTCTGAGCACGGCCTGTAACAAGGTCTCGACTCCTCTCTTCTTCTCTCTACTCGCAGATCCTCTTCTATCTCTCTACAACTCAGCTTTTTACAAAATGAGATACGAAATCTCTTTTACCTGAGGGGGCTCTTCAAGCGCTTCCCTCCAATCTACCTACCCTATTCTATTGCATTGAATGGGTTGTCTATTCCAGCATCTAGATCTAGATCTTAGCCATACAAACATTTAATGGCTGATCTTATCTACAGCCTGCACAAAGGCACAACTTCTACAACTCACCAGCATAAACATTTAATTACATTAAATTCAAATTTCAAATGAGGCCGTGCCTCTCTCTTAGCGTGCGATTTGAATTCGCTAGCATGGTTGACTGGCTAGCTAGATGATGTGGAGAGATGCTCCTACATCACCAGGTGATGTCATCATGCCCCATCACTTTGACTCTTCTGGGTTTGGGATTTTCCATACTAGCACACTTCTATTCTTTCGAACTTTGAATTCCCGAACTGGCCAATCTGTCAACGAATGTCTCCCTTATCGGATGATTCATATCAACTCCAGACTTCAGGACTTAGGTAGTTCTTTCCCTAGTGATTTTCTCTGCAAAACTTTCTAGAGTACAAATTATCCAAAGTGAGAGATATGGCACCATGTTTCCTTGTTGATGGATGGTCCAGATGAACTCTGGGCTTCGAGCCTTCGAGAGTTCTGGCTTTTCGCATATGTCTTTCTTCTCAAGTGGTTATCCACTAGAGTGCAGGATCTCCTTCCACATGTCCACTTTGATCAATGGTTTGGATATAATCCGTCTCTTTAGAGCTTCAGGCTTCAAGAGTCGTTTACTCACTCTGCTTCTTTTTTCTTCCTCATGGAGTACAAAATTGCCTGACACATGTCCCCTTCTTGAATATCAACAC
Source organism: Picea engelmannii (assembly GCA_009831015.1). Classification (NCBI taxonomy): domain Eukaryota; kingdom Viridiplantae; phylum Streptophyta; class Pinopsida; order Pinales; family Pinaceae; genus Picea; species Picea engelmannii. The sequence goes on from ML784400.1 coordinate 300,539, forward strand.
CCATGAGTGATTGCAAAAACTCAACTCACTCACTCTTTAATTTCTTTTCTAATCTCTGCAAAGTGAAGATGCTCATCTGTAGTGGGATATATATTCACTATTGATTTGTTGACCTAACAAGATCAATGATCGGGAGTGATTTCGAGCTCACAACTTTCTCGTGCTTTAATTTCGTTCCCGATCCCTGCAATTCCTCCCCATCGTCGATATCTCTCCAATGAGATATGATGGTTGTGAATTAACCTTTTCTTTGCCTTCATCAGATGACCCTTGTTCACCTACCCTATGATCCAACAATACTGTATCTCTCTTGATCCCACGGTGGCGATCGCTCCCAAATTCGAAAGGGATGGTCACAATCCTTCGAACCCTTACAAAGGATCTCTGACGTTCTATCTCCTAGGTAGATTCTGCAACGCCATTCTTCCTGATATTTTCAACTTCACAGTCAGAATTCGATCTCAACCACGAGACTTTTACCAATAGATCCAGCCCATACTAGCCCTATGTTTCAACTAGAATCTTTGATACCAATTTGTAACACACCCTGCCACCCACAGACCAGGGTACGCTACATTCAAGCCCACCCTTGGACTTCTTTCTCTTATCGATACCTTTTTAAATTAATAAGGAAACATAAAAGAAAATATCTAACGACATGCACAACAATAACCTACCAGAATGCATATTCTAAATATTCAATTAAACGATAAATAAATACACAACAGAATACATTCATATATAGATAAATAATACCATAACAAAGAGAACTTATCTTTATAAAAGAAGACACCAACTAGTTGCATACCAAGGACGTTCCACCCAATCATAAACACTATTGCTCCAAATCTCAATAGTAGTATCACCCCTGAGCTAGGGATATGAATCCAAAAGGACAGTTCCAAAGTGTTACTTGCCTTCCCGAACCAGTCAATACTCAAGCTCTCACAGGCTTTCCCAACACTCACAACAATCGAAGTACCCATCTCTCTTCTACCCAGCTTGCACCACCTAAGAGAATGGACCTCCACCCTTCTCTACCATGGAGTCCCTCAGGTAGTCCTTCTCCTTCCATGGATCCAATCCAACTGGTCTAGAATATCCATGCTAGAACTATCAGGACTCGTAGCTGTGAACAAATTTGGACATAGGCCAACGCATCTCATACATCCAGGCCTCAAGTCATGGATGGATTACACCAACGACCTCTACATCCAATGATACCATGGATGCTCTTCAACATTTCATTTTCCTTTCCCAAGCCAAGACACAGATGAGGAAGATGAATTCGTGACAGAAATGAATGGAGTGAGATCTCCACCCAAGGTGAAAAAAATGAACAATCAATGAATGAATATGTGAGGGAAAGAATGGAATGAAATAATAAGTGAACGATAGAACGAGCCAACCCCCCAATCATACCAGGGGTGGTTTTAAGTATTTTCATGGGGAATAAAGAACCTCCTATCCTTCTTCAAGATTCTCTCATAACTGATACACTCCCATAGACAAATGGGTAATTAAAAATAGGAAATAAACATTTATCCCCTCAAGCCCCCTCTCTTGTGGAATCATAGCCCCCTATAACTCTAATCCTTGTCCGTCTAGAAACCAATGATGTATTTATTATTAATAATGATCAAAAAATTATTGTTGGCACAAGGGCAGACCCAGGGTTCAATGCTTCAATAATGCACCAACAAAACCCTATTTATCGGCCCTATCGGAAACACCTGCGAAGCAGATGAAGTCTCACCCGAGGTAGAGGTAGGGGAGGTTGCAGGACTCAAGTGTCTACAACCTAGTTGGGACATAGATCCGTGATTACACACTTCAAAAAATCCCTTATCCAATCATATTCATTTAGTTATGATTCTTATTCACATTGCATATTAACCCTAATTGTAGATCAGTGTAGTAGTAATCAAAATTAAACATATCTAAGCATTCAACACATAGCATCAAAGAAGATCTAGCATTTATTCATATATAAAGTGTTAGCATCGGAAGTCACTTCTGGATTGCTTGCAGGAGCAGAGCCCGACACCCATCAGTTTAATGTCATGATTTGTTTATAAAGGGATGATCAAATGGAGGTAAAGACTCAAGGAGATATCACTCTAACTCAGGGACTGGGTCTAGCATGTATGGGACAAAGGAGGTCTTGATCTAACTTCAGCCAGTGGGTTGATTAAAATATGAGCAGGTGGAATACTTGGTAAGAAAGGTGAACAAACAACTTTAGGCAATAGGCTTCCTGCGGTTTGCAGAGGAAAAACACTGAAGGCAAGATCCGCTTGGTTCAGGGTCTCAAGAAACTGAAAGGGGACTTGACTGGATCCTCCAATTCCAAGTCACTCAGCATCCAGAAAATCACAAGAAATGATTAGAAACAATGTAACTGCTACAGTGATCCAATCCAACATCATCCTATAATAGCTACAACTCGACTGGACCCTCCACTTCCGAGCTATTCTAACACAGTATAACAAAGATGTAAAAGAAAATGGCATTCATAAGGCAAGAAGTCTCAAAAGTCTATACATAACCAGAGTATCAGTGCTTCATTAAAGCTTTACAACCGGGAGCTCTGCTCAACCATCGATATATACAAAAATGGTGAAAATGCCTACATATACTCAAAACAACAACAACAACAACAAAATCGATACATTGCATTAAACACATTGCATCTGCAGGGCTTCTGACAATCTGTAGCTGCAGTCTCTTAATGATCGTGCACCAATGGAAGATGCAATCGAACTCCTGACAGTTCCGTGGGTGAATCAACATGCCCTTAATTGGTCGTTGGACTTCCCCATTATGGCGGAGGTGATGTCTAACCACCACCAACTACTTCATTAACTGCTTCATTGGGATTAAGGATGGCTCGGCCAACTCAACACCTCCTCGATGTGGAAGACCCTTTGTGCTGCCACCTGGATTAGTTGAACGGCCTGATGAATAGGCGTGGAGGCCAATGCGAAGGATGGGGCGCATAACGGGAGTGGTGGCGCCAACACTATGATGTTGAGATATGAAGTGATGAGGTGTGAGAGGGGTTACAGAGGAAGACATATGGCAGAAGGAAATAAGTAGAGGGGGGCAGGAGATGAGATATAATGGGCATGTTTTTAGTGGGAGGCTGACGTGGAAGGGAGCGGGACACATGGCAGGTGGTGAGTGTATGATGAGATGGGAAAGGGACCACGTGGACCAAAAGAGGGGAGATGGACAGGTGTCGGAGGATGAGGAAGGGGCTAAAGGGAGCAAGCCTCATCGCACGGTTAGGTGGAGAACAGATGGCAAGATGAAACGACAGGGAGGGGGGCCCACGTTGATTAAACATAGAAAGACAGAGGATGTCTAGATTTCCTGTGCACCGTTGACCCATGCACTCTAATCGCAACCGTCGGAGAGATGCGTCCTCGATTCCGGACCTCCCCCCTCTCCTTAAAGGTAGAAAGGTAGGGGGGCTCTGGAATCACCCTGTGCGCCATTGATCTAGGAACTTTGATCGTAGTCGTTGAAGAAGTGCGCCCTCGATTACGGNGGGGGGGCTCCGGAATCACCCTGCGCGCCATTGATCTGGGTGCTTCGATCATAGCCGTTGAAGAAGTGCGCCCTTGATTCAGGACCCCCCCCCCCTCTGCTTAAAGGTAGAAAGGCAGCAGGGCTCCAGAATCCTATGTGCGTCATTTATCCGGGCGCGCGAATCCCTGCCACCCAAATATGCTTGTCGCTTAATCACAAGCGCACCTTGCATCCGCACTTAGGGCAAGTGGGTTTTTGACCCATTCCTCTGCTTTTTACCCCCCTTCACAAGAAATGTCGCTAACATTAGGCTTCATGGGGAATAGAGTCGTCCCTGTGATGCTCTAAGAACTCATTCTGCAGCTTCAGTACCTTGCTGTTGGGCTATGGAGTCAGGCTCAAAACATCCCGCCGCTGAAAAATACAAGCTGAAAAATAAAAGAAACAAAATAAAGATACATGCTCAAAGGAGCTTATTTATATACAATCCTAAACTAATAAAACACCTTACATGGGGCTAGGTGAAAGCAGATTTCCACCATAGCCATTCAAGAAGCTTCCTGGATAGAATCTCCTTCCTTCTATCAATGATCATCAACAAATGGTGTAACCGTGACAGCAGAATGGTTACACTCTTCAACTCCTCCTTACAGGCTGGAGTTGAGATGAATAGGGAGGCTCCAAGGCATAGGGGAAATGCCACTCCATGTACTTGCTAATAGGGTCATAGAATGAGTGGCCAATCCCAGAAAACTAGCGACAAATAGCCACCTGTGCTACACAGTTGTCCACCTGTGGCTGAATATCTCTGATAAGCACAGGTAGGAGGACAAATGACGCAAGCTCACTGATCTCAGGTGGTGGTTGTTCGTTGATTGGCTCTGGATAGAACATGAAATGTGTGCTCAGTCATTCCTCTAGTTCCTCCTCCTCTTTTTCGTGCACTCCCCCATATTGTAAAAAGGGAACGGTCTCCCGATCCTTCTATTCAATCCTAAATGTAAATACATCATGGGAAAGCACTCTCTGAACAAAGCTACAACTCGACTAGACCCTCCAATTCTGAATTGTTCTAACACAGTATAACAAATATGTAAAAGAAACTGGCATTCATAAGGAAAGAAGTCTCAAAAGTCTATACATAACTAGAGTATCAGTGCTTCATTAAAGCTTTACAACCGGGAGCTCTTCTCAACCATCGATAGATACAAAAATGGAAAAAATGCCTACATATACTCAAAAAAACAACAACAACAAAATCGATACGTTGCATTAAACACATTGCATCTGCAGGGCTTCTGACAAGCTACAGCTGCAGTCTCTGAATGATTGTGCACCAATGGTAGACGCAATCGAACTCCTGACAGTTCCATGGGCAAATAGACGTGCCCTTAATTGGTCGTCGGACTTCCCCATTATGGCGGAGGCGATGTCGAACCACCACCAACTACTTCAATAACTGCTTCATTGGGATTGAGGATGGCCCGACCAACTCAGCACCTCTACGACGTGGAAGACCCTTTGCGCTGCCACCTGGATTAGTTGAACGACTTGATGAATAGGTGTGGAGGCCAGTGCGAAGGATGGGGTGCATAATGGGAGTGGTGGCGCCAACACTATTATGGTGAGATATGAAGTGATGAGATGTGAGAGGGGTTACAGGGGAAGACATATGGGGAAAGGAAATAAGTGGAGGGGGGTAGGAGATGAGATATAATGGGCATGTTTTTAGTGGGAGGATGACATGGAAGGGAGCGGGACACATGGCAGTTGGTGAGTGTATGATGAGATGGGAAAGGGACCACATGGACCAAAAGAGGGGAGATGGACAGGTGTCGGAGGATGAGGAAGGGGCTAAAGGGAGGGAGCCTCATTGCACGGTTAGGTGGAGAACAGATGGAAAGATGACATGACAGGGAGGGGGCCCCACGTTGATTAAACACAGAAAGACAGAGGATGTATAGATTGTATGTGCGTTTTTGATCTGGGCACTCTAATCACAGCCGTCGTAGATATGCGTCCTCAATTCCAGACCCCCCCCCTCCGCTTAAAGGTAGAAAGGCAGGGGGGCTTCGGAATCACCCTGTGCGCCGTTGATCTGGGCACTTCAATCGTAGTCATTGAAGAAGTGCGCCCTCGATTCTGGACCCCCCCCCCCCC
>ML784400.1:309536-325146 GCA_009831015.1 Picea engelmannii
AAGGGGGTCTGGAATTGGACCTCAGCCATAGATCTGGGAATTTTAATCCCAACTGTTTATACTTGCATGGCACCATATCAGACCCCCACCCCACCACCCCCCTTGTTAAAGGAAGAACGGCGGGGGGGTATGGAATCAGTTATCGTCCGTAGATCTAGGCGCATAGATCATGGCCACTGAAATCCATGCATCCTTTAAATCATATGCATCAGACCATCGAGACTTAGGAAAAGTGTGTTTTTGACCTACTTCCTCCTAGTGATCGCCAAAAGGGGGCACACCTTAGAGAAAACACCACCTCTACATGCTTATGTGATAACATTAGGCTCCATGTGGAATGGCACACCCCCTTCAAGCTACCAAGAACTCTGTTGTAGCTTCAGTGCCTTGTTGTTGGGCTATGGAGTCATTATTAAAAATGAAAGATAAACAGAAAAAAAATATTTACAAAAATGGCAGAGCGACTCTAGGCTCAAACAAAACATTTCTTCAAGAAATGCCTATTCACAAATCCATTAAGAACTTCTTTACCCTCCAAATCCTACAAAATATAGGTATTGTTCAAAAATACTTCTGAGATTTTGAAGGGCCCAATCTAGAGGGCTTCAAACTTGTTGTTCTTTCCCTTGTCCTGCTTGGGAGCATCCCATTTTAATACCAGATCTCCCAGCTGGAACACCTCTTTCTTGACCTCCCTGTCAAAGGCCTACTTGATCTTTTGTTGATGGTTCTGAACTCTGTTCATCACCTGCTCCCTAGTCTGCTGGGCTTCCACCATTTGATGAATTCTTCTGACCATATGGTCTGGATCTCCTTCATAATCTTGAAAGAAGTTAGCTACAGGTAGAGCCAACTGAGTGGGAAATACAGCTTATGTCCCATAAACAATTTGAAAATGGGAGGTGCCCAAGGATCTCTTGGCTATCACTCAATCGGCCCATCGAGAGAATTTGAGTTTTGAATCCCAGGCCTTCTTATTGTCTTCCAATAATATGTTAATGAGCTTTATCAGACTTTTATTGGAAGACTCTACCAGTCCATTGCCTTGTGGATAATAGGGAGTGGAATGAACCAGTGAAATCTCAAACTGCTCACAGAACCTCACCAGAGGCTCAAACCTGAAAGACTCGACATTATCAATGATAATCCTGCTAGGGTAGCCAAACCTTGCTATGATATCATCCATGAATATGATGATAACTTTGTGTGAAGCACTCCTCGTAGGGATAACTTCTATCCACTTGGTAAAATAGTCAGTTGCAGTCATGATCCACTTGTGTTGGCCTCTTGTGGGAGGATGAATCTCTCCAATGAAGTCCAACCCCCATTGTTGAAAGGGTGTTGAAGCTACTACATGTTTTAGTGGTAGAGATTTGAGTTACTTCTTTCCTAAGAACATTTGGCATTTGATGCAGGCTTTGACCTCTTTGAAGACATCAGTGAATAAAGTGGGCCAGTAGTACCCAGCCCTGAGAATTTTGTGGGCTATGGTCTTCCAGAAATGGTTTCCTCCACATAGGATGCTATGGAAATCAAATGTCACTTTATGGGCCTCCTGTGGGTTCAGACACCTCAGAAACACCCCTAGAGAGTCTCTCTAGTAAAAGACTTGGTCAATAAGGAAATATTTAACTTCTTTGAGCTTTAAAGCTCTTGCCTTACTCTTCCCAATTTCATTAGGGGGCTTTAATTATAACAAAAAATATATAATATCTCTATACCAGGTGCACTCTGCTAGTGGGGGACTGTTTTGAGGACTATCATCAGGCAATTCAGTTTGTTGATTTTCTGAGGAATCAATGATGACGTTAACTCCCAAGGCCTTACAATTAGATTCAACCAGCAGCTTGGCTAAACCTTGCCCTTTAACCAACTGGGTGGGCTTAATCTCCAGGTCAAATTCGAGTATCTTGGCAATCCATTTACTCATTTTCTCGTCTATGTCAGGATAGATGAGAATGTCCTTCACAGAAGCTGAAGGAACGTATGAAATGATTTTTAAATGTAAGACATAGACTTTGAATTCTTTAAGGGCCTTAACCAAGGCATAAGCCTATTTCTCCATGATTTCATACCTGACTTCTACATCTCTTAATGTCTTACTGAAGAAAGAAATGGGCTTCTCTTGTACTTCCTCATTTTTCTGCAATAAAACCGCTGCTACTATGTCAAAATAAGTGAAAGAAAAAATCAGGAAATCTTTGGAATAATCAGGACTGATCAGCACAGGTGCCTCACTAAATGCCCTTTTTATTTAGTCAAAGGATTCCCTGGGTTTGAAGACCCATTTTACTTCATTTCCCTTTATAAGCATGGTTGTGATATGCTTTACGAACTCAACAAAATTGGAGACAAACCCTCTTAGAAAGTTGATCTTTCCCAGGAAAGAATGAACCTCTTTTCTGGACCTGGGAAGTGACAAGGTTTGAATTGCCTCCACTCTGCTAGGATCAATTCTTACTCCCTCTTCTGATACTATATGGCCTAACAACTTCCCCTCTTTCATGGAAAACAAATATTTCTTAGGATTTAAAGAAAGGCCAAACTTTATGCATTTCAAGAACACTTTCCTCAAATGGAAACAGTGCTCTTTATCAGGTATGGAGAAGATTGTGATGTCATCCAGATAGATGACTACAAATTGGTCCCTTTCCCCAATGAAGGCAATTTCCATGACTCATTGAAAGGTTTCCCCTGCATTCATCAATCCAAAGGGAATTTTTGCATACATGAATGTACTCTAAGGAGTTGTGAATGTTGTTTTCTCCCTGTCTTCAGGCTAAACAGAGATCTGATTGTAGTGCGAAAATCCATCAATCATTGAAATTTTGGATGCCCCTATTACCCTCTACAATATGTGTTCCATATTGGGTAGGGGGTAATTTTCCTTCTTTGAACTCCTATTCAGGTTTCTGAAATCAACACAGAGTTTGATTTATCCACTTTTCTTTCTCACTGGGACCAGATTGGCTACCCATTCAGAATATCTCAAAGGGACAATAATTTGGGCATCCAACAGTTTCATTACCTCCCTTTCCATGATAGGAAGCAACATAGGATTAATCTGTCTTAGCTTTTGTCTGAATGGCTTGGCCTCCTCCTTGAGTGGAATTTTATGCTCAATGATAGTTGTGTCATATGTTCTAAGGTCTTCATAGGTCCAGGCGAATACATCAGCAAATTATTTTAATATTTCAATATATTCGCTCCTCTACTCCTTTGGCAGGCTGCTGGACAATTTGACAAACTTGGGATTCTCCCTTGTGCCAATGTTGCACTCAGCCACCTCTACATCCTCTTTTGAGTTGTTTCCCTTTACTGCCACATCATTGATGTCAAATATCCTTTCCAAAGGGACTAGCCCTTTAGGGATGTGATTTCTAGGAAATTGATCAATGTGATGATCAACAATCGTGTTTAGAAGATTATCAACATGAAGAACTACCTCAGAACTAGGGTCTGGATCAATGTGCAGTGCTAAAAACTCATTAATGACCTCCATGAATCTTTTTATTTCAAGTTCATCCTCAAAAACCTTCCAATGCTTGACATTGTCAGGTATGGAGGGCCTGTATTTCACTTCTATGTCATACCTAAGCCTGGGTGGTAGGGGAATTTTGAAATTACTTGCTAAAATAGCCAGAGAATCAGCAACAATGTTTTCTTCCCTTGGAATGAATGATATATTGAAGGCTAAGACATAACTGTCAATGAGGTCCCATACTTCATTTCTGTAACTCCTCAGCCAAGGATGCTTGGCTTGATAGATCTTTTTGACCTGCTGGATGATCAACTCAACATCACCAAACACTGATATTTCCTTTATTCCCATATTCTTTGCTTCTCTCAAGACCAAAACTAGAGCCTCATACTCTGCCACATTATTTGTAGCTTCAAACTCTAACTTGTATGACAGAGTTTTAGTTTCTTGAGTAGGGGAAATAAAAACTATCCCAGCACCTGCGCCATCTTTAGAAGAAGGTCCATCAAAGAACATTTTCCACACAGAAGTAGTTCAAGGAGAATCTTCATGGGGGCTAATTGGCTGCCTTCTAAGTTGAAGAGGAGGCTCAGGGGAGTTGGTGAGATGCAACAAGCTAGATCCCAAATCAGTGTCAAGAGAAAACATGGGATGATTGGTGGGATTTTCTTCATCACTTACAATGTAAGCCAACTAAGCCTCTCTGTACAATATTCTATGCTACCCTCCAAATACTGGAATGGTAGCATAGGCTAGGTCCATCTCCAAGGTTCCCCTAAGTCTTTTTATCCAAGATCTTGAAAACAACATGTCAAACTTGGGAGGAACGTCAACTACCACAATGTCCATGACCACACTCTTCATGGGAAGTTGAAACAAGGTTACCACTAGATCTTTGATAACTCCAAGACATTGCACTCTCCTAGAATCAAAAGAGTACAAATCATGATAGGCCTTTGTGACTTTAATTCCCATCTCTTCCATGATAGTTTTGGGCATGAGGTTATGAGATGCCCCATAATCCATCAGACAATTATGCATCACCTTGTCATGAACGTTCAAGGATGTGTAGAAGGGAGGGGATGAATAATCTTTGTCTTCTACCATGGGACCTAAGATGACTGCTGGCTTTTCATCTTGGAGATTTACTAAATCTGTGGAATGGCAAGGTGGCTCGGGCTGTAACATCTTAGAGAGGAAATTTTTGAAATCTTCATGCTTGACAAGCTCTGAAAGGGGGACAACGATTCTGATCTTTTGAATTTTATGCTTAAAACTAAAGGAGGAAAGGGGCTTCATAATTTCTCTCACTTCGGGGGCAGGGTCTTTGGATATTGGCGAGAGATTCTGAGCTTTCTTTTCTTTGGCAGTGTTTGTTGCAGGCTTTTCTTCTAGAAGAAGTTGATCAGAGATATCAGACTTCCCTTATTTCTTCTTTGACCTGAGGTTATACCTATTGGGATCATTTTCTTTGGCCTTCTCCCCCTTAATCAACTCATTGATTTGACTGTTCATGAGGGATTCTTCATATGCAGATTGAGTCAAATGGGAGAAAGGGGAGGTATCTCCAAAACAATGGATTTCAGGACCAAGCTCATCTATCTCCTCTCCTTCCTCATCAACAACAAGGTTATTTTGGAGAGGGGTTTGGATCCTTTGATCATCTCTATCTTTGTTCCTTTGTTCCCTTGGCATCATCTGAGGAACATTTTTATTCGACCTCTTGAAGTTGCCTCTGTCATCAATGTTTTGGGGATTTCTATATGTATTCTTACACTCAAATTTCATCCTCTCCATTTCTGTAGTTAAGGAATTCACCATCTTGGTCAATTTATCCACTTAAGGGTGAGTTATAGAAGAACTAGAGGTTGAGGCCTCAGACTTTCCTCTCCCTTTGTCTCTGTCAGACCTTCTCCTGAGCCTGTTAACTACCAACACATTCGATTCTACTTCCAGGGTTGTATATTTCATGTTAGCCAAGGAAGTAGCTCTTCTTTCTCTAAGAAGGAGGCGGAAATCAGGGTCAAAGAAATAGTATAAGTAATCTTAGAAGAGGCTTATGAGGGATTTATCTCAGTAGGGATATTATTTTACATCTTATTGAATCTTTTGGAAAAGTCAGATACATACTCTTCTTCCTTTTTCTTCAAGGACACAAACTCTATCATGTAATACATGAAATATTTTTTATCTCCCCATTATCTCAAGAAAGAATTATATAGCGCTTCAATCCCAACAATAGATATAGGGGTCAATCCCCTGAACCATTTCCTAACCTCACCATCAAGGCTCTAGAAAAAAACTCTCATCCAAACATCTTCATTTTCGATGTTCAGGTTTTCTACATAACTGTAGAAGGCAACAAGGTCCTCTTCAGCAGTTATGTCTTCTTCTCCAGTGAATTTAGGCATGTATTTTGGGTAATCTCCAACAGGGAGAGCATTCAATGACTAAGATAGAACTAGAGGGGCATACCTCACAGCCACAATGGCATCCATTCTATTTACAGGTGGATTAGCACCTGCCATAGGGATATTAGGTGGAGGAGAACTAGGAGGAGAAGGTGTTCAAACAGGGGAGACTAGAACAGAGTCTGCAAGAGGGAAAGGAAACAACAGAGGATTCAGAGAAAATGATACAGGGATTGAGTCAGCAGAGGCTTCTCTTTCTCCAGTAGCAACAACAGTAATAGGAGGAGGGGTGAAAAATATAGGAGTGGGAAAATCTTCTGTAGTCCTAGGTCTAGACCAAGGAACAACTTCAGGGGAGAAAGGAGTGACAAGGATTTCTCTCTCTGATACCATACCCGGAGGGGAAAACTCAACAGGAACACTCTCGAAATTTAAAGTTTTAGAAACTCTAGCATGAGGTATGATAGAAAACTGAGAAGTAGATATTGGTGTTTCTAACAGAGGACAGTGAGAACTATCAAAAATTCCTGGTTCGAAAGTATAATATCCCTCTCTGAGGGCCTTTCATTTTCTGATCAGTTTATCAGGATCTACTTCAGGTATCATCAAGGGAAAGTGACGGGTGGACCTTGTATGTCTTCCTCTAGAAGCCACAATGGAAGCAGTATGTTTACCACCGCAGAGTCATCACAATGGAGTCACCAGGTGCACAACAACAATATTTTAGGGATATGATACCTGATGCACCTTCAGGATCAAAGGCTAAATTTCATTCAATCTCAGGGAAAATATTCAACTTCATCCTCGACAATGATGCCAGAAATGTTAGCGTCAGAAGTCACTCCTGGATTGCAGCAGGAGCAGAGCCCGACGCCCATCATTTTTATGTCACGTATTTGTTTAAAGGGGTGATCGAATGGGAGTAAACTCAGAACAACATCGTTTAACTCATAAAACTAGGTCAGAAATGAACAGGGAAGTGAGGGACACAACTAACTTCAGTCATGAATTTGAGTTTAAAGAGAGAGTAGAGGGAAAAATTGGAAGAAAGGTGGAGGAGAATACTCTGGGCATGAGGCCTTCCAGCATCTCAAGGAAGAAAAAAAGGACACTGAAATGTGCCTAAATGAAACAGTCATAACTGCACACTGATCAAGCCTACATCATATTTTTCATCCACAACCATTCAACTAGATCCTCCAATTCTAAATTATTCAGTACAAGAGGAAAAATATAACGTGGGAGACTGCCTAAGATTGGTGCAAAGATTGCAGTGATAAACCATACACCATCCTACAATATCACAATCCTCAAATGGATCTTCTGATTCTGAGTGTTTTAAACAGCTTGAAAGACAAACTGATTGAAAGAGAAACTGACTTTCATTAACTTGACAATCTCAAATCAAAATACATAACCAGAGCTTCCTAAAAAAAAATTTACAGTAGGGAGCATATCTCAACCATTGATGCTTTCCAAAATACAAAAAATGAGTCTATATACACAGAGAAAACCCCATTAGCAAGCTCAATTCATGTTGATCCATGTGGATATCGGTGGCCACCCACCTATTCCGACTGGCTCAAAAGTGTTTTCTAGCAATTTTGGCAATTTACTATTTTTAGCAGGTTTTAACTTCCGGGGCCATTTTGAGGGCCTAGATGAAGGTTTTTCTAGATATATGTTATCAAAGTAAGATGAAGGCATGATTGAGCCCCCAAAATGAATCTCCTAGATGATACCTTTCCAATGAGCTATCACACGACTAAAATAGAGATCGTATGCAAAAGTTACGACCCCGGGAAGTTGATGTACTCACTTACCCAAACGGGGCCCACATGACTTTTGGTGCTTCATCTCCTAGGGTTAGGTTTTTGGATGTCTAGGACTTTTGGAATTCCTGTTTATTGTAAAAATGCCTTCAGAGCCTCATTGTAATCATCTTCTTGCGAATGCAAGTAGCCGTCACATCTCTTCTCAGAGACAAGCTGCCACCATTCTAGCGAGTCTTTCACTCTGTGTTTTTATAGTCTCTGTACATTTCTTTCATTAATAGAAATTGTGTATTACTGTATATCTATGTTTATGGTTGCATCTCTGATACATTTTTGTTATATTATTGAATATCCGCGATATCTCTGTGCATTTCCTTATTATATCTCCCCTCTCATTTCGTGCCGAAAATAATCCGGATCAGTGGTATCAAAGCAGACTTCTCTTGATCATTTTTTTCAGTGCATGTCCCCGACGAGGTCCAAGTATAAAAAGTTGGGTCTCGAGCTTGTCTCTCTTGAGGACAATCACTCTTTCACACCCAAGAAACCCTCAATGGCAGAAGAAAAGAAAAATGATGGAGCAGACGATCCTATCAGTCTGTTGCTTGAGCAAGCTCTCACACGACAGAGGGATGAAATGATGGAGAATTTTTCCCACATCCTTCAACGCCTATCGATAGCATCAAGTGCATATTCATCAAGCAACCACTTTGGAGGCACCTCACATTTCAAGGTACAGGTTAATTTTGATATTCCCGTATTTGAAGGTCAAATAGATGCAGATGCCCTAGATAAATGGTTAAATCTACTAGAAGGTTATTTCTCTGTTCATAATTTTTCCGACAAGGAAAAGATCACCTTCTCACTCCTTAAGGCTCTCCCCCATGTCAAACATTGGTGGGAAACTTACTGGGAGCAGATTTCCACAGAGGAGTCTAGAATATACGGAGCCAAGCCCACTTGGGATTTTTTTATGGATGCGGTAAAGGAACAGTACTACCCTGTTGGAAACTATGAGGACTAGTATATGAGATGGAACACACTATGGAAAGAGAGGGGCCAATTAGTTCTGGAGTTCACCAATAGCTTCCATACCTTGCGCACCAAGCTAGGTATCAAAGACTCTGAATGACATTTGGTTCTGAAATACCATGGGGCTCTACACAGATACATCCAAACTAAAATGGATTTTCTGGACATCTCATCACTTGGTGTTGCTTATCGATATGTTGTTAAAATTGAGAAGAAATTTAAGCACCAGAACAAATGGGAATTCAGGTTTTCAAATCCGCAACAACCAAATTATGACAAAGACATCCCGAACAAACAATCTCCCGAAAACCATTCCAAGGCACGGGAAAAGAAGGGTCACGGGAAGACAAAGAAGGACACCGAAAAATGGTGCGAGTTCCACAAAAGCCCTTGGAACAACACCGATGAATGTCGCTCAAAAAAATCATTGGTGGCCGAGATTAAAGACAAGGAGCCAAACCTTGATTTAGAATCTGATTCTGAAAATAATGGTAAAAGACAGATCATCGACGCAAACCCCACTGCTATTTTTGCGACCGTAGCAATTCAACCAGAAGAACCAACAGATCCTGAAGAGGGGGAGCACCTTTTTCATTCACTGATGTGGGTGAAGGGGACTTCGCTACATTTTATTGTTGATAGCGGAAGCCAGAAGAACCTCATCTCAGCAGAGATCATCAAACAGTTGGGATTGTCGACAACACCACACCCACAACCATACAACATCGGGTGGCTTCACCAAGGACGAGATCTTCGTGTCAACCAACAATGTCGATTGTCATACGGAATCCATCCCTTCAAGGATGAGTTATTTTGTGATGTTTCCCCACTAGATGTCTGTGATGTTCTCTTGGGCCAACCATATATGTGGAAGCACCATGTTGTTTATGAGTCTCAACCCCATAGTGTCATTGTTACTTTGGGGGGTCATCTCTACAGAATACCAGAGGTAGTTCCAACTATTGTTCCACCGAAAAAGTGTCACAAGGTAGTATCTCGTACTGCAAAATTTAGCTTCTTCACAATCTGTTCGAAAGGGGAACAGAAGGACATTGCAACCACTACGGTTTCGCCCCCTGCACCTTCTATCCAATAGAATTAGGTCAAAAAGGTTGCAACAAAGCACAAAAATTCCTTCTGCACACCTTCCTCTCATGTATCTCGACTTGTTGAACAACCTCAACTTCAACAAGTTCATGACAAACTTCCACAAACCAAGCAGCGTGACGTCTCCAGCAATACAAGCAGCTCACCCAGATGCAGATCCAGCAAACGCTTTTCCCTCTCCTCTGGGAACTCAACACAATGGAGACCATTGCTTCCTAAGGAGGGAGGATTGATCTAGGTGGATATCAGTTACCACCCACCTTTTCCAACTAGCTCAAAAGTGTTTTTTGGCAATTTTGGCAGTTTACTATTTTTAGCAGGTTTTAACTTCTAGGGCCATTTTGAGGGCCTAAATGAAGGTTTTTCGAGATATAGGTTCTCAATGATAGTTGAAGGCATTATTGAGCCCCCAAAATTAATCTCCTCGATGATACCTTTCCAACGAGCTATCACACGCCTAAAACGGAGATCGTATGAAAAAGTTACGACCCCGGGAAGTTGATGTACTCACTTACCCAAACGAGGCCCACATGACTTTTGGCGCTTCATCTCCTAGGGTTAGGTTTTTGGATGTCTAGGACTTTTGGCATTCCCGTTTATTGTAAAAAGGCCTTCAAAGCCTCATTGTAATCATCTTCTTATTAATGCGAGTATCCGTCACATCTCTTCTCAGAGATAATTTGCCACCATTCTAGCGAGTCTTTCACTCTATATTTTTACAGTCTCTGTGCATTTCTTTCATTAATAGAAATCATGTATTACTATATATCTTTGTTTATGGTTGCATCTATGATACATTTTTGTTGTATTATTGAATATTCGCGATATCTCTGTGCATTTCATTATTATATCTCCGCTCTCATTTCGTGCCGAAAATAATCTGGATCACATGCATTGAAGGAATTATGTCTGCATTTTACTGGAAGACTATGAATTCAGTCTCTGGACAGTCATGCACCTTAGTCAGATGCCATCATGTTCCAGAATGGGCCTGTAAATGAGTTGAAAAGATGACAGTCCCTTTCTAGACTTTTTATTTATGGTGGAAATGATGTCCACCCACCCTCAACTGCACCAACAACTGCTTCCTTGGGATTGGGAAAGGCCCGCTCAACCTTGTGCCTTTGAGATGTGGAGGCCTTCTCATTTCACTGTTCAGAGATGAGCTAGACTTTGGTAGGGACGGCTAGGTGGATGAGGATGAGGTGAGGGTTACGAGAAAAATCGGACAAAGGTGGCCAGGTGGAGGGGACACCAAGGCTAAAACATTGGGCCATGAGGTGAGGTGTCATGGAAATGTAACGAGGATGCCACAAGTGTGATGAGTTGGCGAGTGGGGACACAATAGGTGGAGGTGACAAAGGAGATAGGTGGTGGTAAGCGAGACGGTGTGGAATGAGAAGGTGGCAAGAAAATACAGGCGGCGGTAGTCAAGAGGAGCGAAGGGAAAGGGGACATGGCACCTGGGAGAATGGAGGACAGGTGTGAGGCAACAAGAGGTTGGATGGATCAGGAGATGTGACAAGGAAAGGAGAGAGGCGGAGTGGAGGAAACCTTGAAGGATATAACTAGAGAGCAGGATTTGGGGGCAGATGTCAAGATAGTGGGGGAGGTCGTGGGGGAACTGGTTGATTCTGGAACCCCCCTCTATGTTAAAGGTAGAAGAGAAAGGAGGGTTCGTAATTGGACCTTAGCTATAGATCTGGGCACTTTAATCCCAACCATTTATACTTCCGTGACACCATATCGGACCCCCCCCGTTAAAGGAAGAATGGCAGTGGGTGGGGGGAGTCCAGAATCAGATCTCGTCCGTAGATCTGGGCACGTGGATCATGGCCACCCAAATCCACACATCCTTTAAATCATATGTGCCAAATCATCGAGACTTAGGAAAAGTGGGTTTTTGACCTGCTTCCTCCCACTGATCGCCAAAAGGGGGCACATGTTAGGGAAAACACCACCCCTACATGTTTATGTGATAACATTAGGCTCCATGGGGGATGACACGCTCCCTGCGGGCTTCCAAGAACTCTGTTGTAGCTTTAGTGCCTTGTTGTTGGGCTATGGAGTCATTATTAAAAACGAAATATAAATAGAAAAAAAATATTTACAAAAATGGCAGAGCGACTCTAGGCTCAAACAAAACATTTATTCAAGAAATGCCCATTCGCAGGGCCATCAAGAACTTTTTTACCTTCCAAATCCTACAACCTGTAGGTATTGTTCAAAAATAATTCAGAGATTTTGAAGGGCCTAATCTAGAGGGCTTCAAACTTGTTGTGCTTTCCCTTGTCCTGCTTGGGAGCATCCCATTTTAATACCAAATCTCCTAGCTAGAACTTGTTAAGAACCAAATATCAATATAGCATAGAAAAACCTCAGAATATGTACTCAACGCCTTGAAAAAGAGATAGTTTCATATAATAAGCCTCTTCGAGGGGGAAACCTCCTTTTACCCCAAATAAATGTTCAAGTACAAGATGATTCCAAATGAAAATTTCTCCTTGGTATATATAGGAGACTAGGAGGTATAATTACAGCTAATGGAATAAAGTTGACATAAATAAAATAACATTACTAATCTAATATGCCCCAATTAAGGGGTAATGAGCCAATATTAGGGCTTAACATGCCCCTCCCCTTGAGACAAGTTTTGTCCACAATTCTTGAGTAACTATGGATGGTTTTGTATAAAAGAATCATCTTCCCAAGTGGAATCTTCAGCTGGTAGTTTCCTCCATTTAATGAGATACTCTGAAATGGATATATTCCTCAGCTGGTGAATTCTTGTGTGGGTGATGGCTTCAACCTACAATATGATTTTTCCTTCCTTGTCAAGTTCTGGAAATATAGTTTGAACTGGGATCTTGTCACCTATAACCTTGTTTAAGCATGAAACATGGAAAACTGGGTGTACTCATGAAGATGCAGGCAACTCCAATTTGTATGTTATAATACCAATATTTTGCAACACCTTATAAGGGCCATAGTACTTTGGTGATAATTTATTATGCTTCTTGGCTTGCTTGAGAGACATATGTTTGTATGGTTGTAGTCTTAAAGACACCCAATCCCCTACTTCAAAACTTATTTCACTACGATGTTGATCTAGTTGTTATTTCATGCAATTTTGTGCCATGGTCAGGTTGTCCTTTAATATTGGGAGAACTTGTTGTTGATGCTCGATGCGATCTTCCACTGCTTGAGCCTTAGATTTTTATTTTAGAGAAGAAGTGATGGAAGGAGGGTGGTATCCATGGAGTGCCATAAAGGGTGTCATTTTTTTTTGTAGTATGAAAGGAAGTGTTATACCACCATTCTACCAAGGGTAACCATTTGAACCATTGTGTTTGTTTATCAGAGACAAAGCAACGAAGGTATCCTTCCAGACATTTGTTCACTACCTCGGTTTTTCCATCAGATTGAGGATGATAGGGTGAGCTATGAGCCAATCGAGTATCCAAACAAGAAAATAATTATTTCCAAAAATGTCCAGTGAATATGGGATCTCTGTCACTTACAATAATCTTTGGGCTTCCATGTAGCTTTTGAACTGTCTCCATGAATGCGGTGGAAACTATACTAGATTTGAAAGGATGAGAGAGTGCACAAAAGTGTGCGTACTTGGTTAGTCTATCAACAATCACCATGATGACACTCTTTCCTTCAGACTTCGATAACCTTGTGATGAAATCCATGGAAACCTCCTCCTAGCGCTGACTTGGGATGGCTAATGGTTGTAAAAGACCTAGGGTCTTATTTGTTTCCACCTTATTTTGTTGGAAAACCAAAAATTCTTCCACAAACCTTTGAACATCAGTTTTAAGGCCATCCCAAAAAAAATCCTTCTTAACTCTATGGTAGGTTTTCAAAAATCCTGAGTGCCCTCCTACTGGAGAGGTGTGCAATTCAAATAGTACCTTTTGTTTGAGTTGGGAGTTCTTACATAAATATAAGCGATCTTTGTACCATAGTGAATCATTTTTCCATGTAAATGTATCTGATGCACTGGAATCCTATTGCAGCCTTTTAATGAGAGTCCACACTTTTTCGTCATTATTCCATTCATCCCTTGCTTCTATTATCCATTCGAGTTGGATGATCGAGATAGAATAGAGAAAGGCCTCAACACCTTCATCATTTCTTGAGAGTGCATCTGCCACAACATTTTGCTTCCCCTTTTTATATATGGTTTCAAAATCATAATTGTTACACATTATTTTCGTCATCCCTATGACGGTTAATGATGTAAACCTATCTGTTGCCTTCAGAGGGGTCAGTGGCCTGAGTTCCTAAAGAGAGAAGGGAGAAGAACTTTTCCTGAGAAAAGAAGTTGCATTTTCCCTTGTAAAAACCCTGTAAAAAAGGAAGTTCCCAGATTGTTATATAGGTAGGATGCGAGAATGTCTAATTCTCGCAGGTTGCACCATAGATGGGTTGCGAGAGATTCGCAGGTTTCTCTATAGGTAGGGTGCGAGAATGCTTACACGTGGGAAAAATGACCATTTTCTCGAATCTTCTAGAAGGAGAAACTTCCATGGTGAGGTGGCATCTGAATGGTGTGGATCTTACTCACTTTCATGATTTAGTGGGATCATCCTAACCTCATCACTTTATTCTCTTCAACTTATAAAAGGAGAGGAGATCTCATGGAGAAAGCTTAGCTTTGGTTGTCCTGGAATTATTAGCTTGGTTGGAGTGGTTTTGAGATTTGCTTTATCAAGATAGATTGTGAGTAGCTATCAGATCCATGATCTCAGAATCCTTGGAGAAAGAAGTGTGTGGGGAATGAAGGATAGTTGGAAGGGAACTTACGACATCAAGGCCATGGTTGTAATCTCTCTTTCACATTTAATATGATATAGTAATATGATTCTTTCCTATAAATATTTTTGTGTTTTATTGTATGATTCCTTGATCACATACATAGGTTTATATTGAGTTTATGTTATTACTATCACTTTGGTTGGTTGTGTTCTTTTGTAGGATCATCATTGTATGAGTGTCAGAACTGAGCTAGGATGGCGATGGCGAGAGGAAGCGATATTTAAATGGTATGTCACTCATCCCTCTTTAGTTAATAAATTCAATATCTAAATCTTAAGGAAAGTGTCATGTTCTAGTGTGTTTTGTTCTAGATCTAGGTGCATCTAGGGAGATTATTTAGTGTCCGCACCTACAGATTAGTCCGATAACAAAATTGGAGACTCCACTGGGGAACGGATTGTTTCCTAGTTAGTATAGTTTCCCTTGCTTTGATTTCTTGTTTTCTGGTCTCTGAGTCTGTGGGATATCCATCCAGACTCTCTGGATCTGAAAGTTCACTCAAATTTAGCCCTTTTTCAAAAAATTTCTTGTTTACAAGCATTCTCGCACTGTACCCTTTAGTGGCCTGCGAGAATCATTGATGTTCGCACCCTACTTGTTATCCACATTTTTGGTTATCAAGATGATATTATGATTATGTCATGATAATGGAAAATCAAACTCTTCATCAAGAACTTTTTCCTGAAGAAGGTTACACTTGTCATTTTCTCAAAATCACATTTTTGGAAATAGTTCGCAGGCTGCATATATACTCGCCTGCGAAAATCCTTCATTCTCGCAGGCTGCATTCAGCTTGATTCAGAACTTCTCGCACTGTGTCAATGGTTAGGGTGAGAACATGTTTCTAAAGGAAGAAAATGAATAAGTTCTCGATCCTTCTAGAAGGAATCTTCTAGAAGGATGAGTTGGAGTTCGAATGGTTGGCAAAATACTGACTTTCCAGATATCTTGGGATCATTCCCTATCCAAGTAACTAA
>ML784400.1:357584-369712 GCA_009831015.1 Picea engelmannii
AGTTGTTGAGGTGTCAACCTTGTAGGTTGAGGTGTTTTAGAAGAAGGAGCATTATTCTCTCTATAGATGTTAGGATTGGTCCTTCTAGTAGCCATAGCCATATTTTTACTTTCAACATTTCTTGCCACCTTAAATGCATTCTCGAATGATTTGGGTTCCTAAAGGTGAACCTCATGTTGAATGTTATCCTTTAAATTTCCTATGAATACATCAATCAAATGCTCATATGGAATATCTTTTACCTTTATATTCAATCTTTGGAAGTTCTCAATGTGCTCAGTAACTGAACCCTTTTGCTTGAGATTTATCAATGGGCGAAAGAAGGTATTGCTCCTTGTATCCTCATAATGTGATATCATTTCTTCTGTGAAAATTGTCCAAGTGACGAGTGATTTGCAAAAACAAAGCCATTGATACCATACAAATTGATTGGGTTCTAAATATAAAGAAGCAATTCATACCTTTTGTGTATGTGGCACATTATGTAGATCAAAGAATTGCTCCATCTGAAGTATCCATGTGATTGGGTCCTTTCCATCAAACTTCCTCATATCGATCTTAGGAACGTGGTTGGTCTTCAACCCAAAGTTGGAGTTTCTCCATTCTCGATTCACGTTCCTTGTTTCCTCATCATGAATTTCATGGGATACATTTTCACTTTCAGGTGTCCTCTCTATTAGGAAATTTTTCAATCCTTCCATGATCTCCCCTTTTAAAACATCCATATTAGTATCCAACTTAGCTTCCATTAAATCCATCTTCTTTTGTAGTTCATTTATGTCCCTACGAATTTCTTCACCTTCATCAAGAGTCCAAGTAGGATTTTCTGGAGACTTGTTTGGTGTAGATGTTCCCTTATGTGCCAAGTGGAATTTACAGTAACTTCCCCTCAACTTGCTGATTTTTGGCATTTCTAGGAGATCTCACTTGCATAGCGTGCCCTGCACAAAATAAATGATATAAATTATGACACTTGTACCCAAAATACTGCAGACTATCCACTCTCCAATGAAACCAGTCTCACTCAATTTGGATACTCTAGGAAGAAGTTAAGATTGTTTTATGTGGAACAACTTCTTGAGACTAGTCAATAGGACTAGTTAGATACCCTATCTTCCACAGGGTTTATCTACAAATTTATGATGACCCAAAAGCTTCACTTTTTACCATAGATACCTTACTAATTTTTGTGAACAGAATCCATATTTCAAGTAATACAACGTTACAGAAAGTTTTTTATAACGAAAATTCCACAATGACTCAGTTCATGATGATTCCAAAACCCTAACTTGCACAGGGTGTATATCCCAAATTATAAGGCCTCAAGAGATAAAATTTTAACCCAATATACCTTGATCCATCTACTAAATTTCCTCCAATCCATTCCTTCTGAAACATTTTACAAAAATATTTATAGTGAAAATTCCATGGTGTCTCGGATATAGCAGCGAAACCCCAAGACCTTGAGTTCTTATACCATATGTTAAGAACCAAATATCAATATAGCATAGAAAAACATCAGAATAAGTACTCAACGCCTTGAAAATGAGATAATTTTATATAATAATCCTCTTCAAGGGGGAAACCTCCTTTTACCCCACATAAATGTTAAAGTACAAGATGATTCCAAATGAAAATGTCTCCTTGGTATATATAGGAGACTAGGAGGTATAATTACAACTAATGGAATAAATATGACATAAATAAAATAACATTACTAATCTAATATGCCCCAATTAAGGGGTAATGAGCCAATATTAGGGCTTAACAAAAATCCTCTTTCTTGACCTTCCTTTCAAAGGCCCGCTTGATCTTCTGTTGATGGTTATGAACTCTGTTCATCACCTACTCCCTAGTCTGTTGGGATTCCACCATTTGATGAATTCTTCTGACCATATGGTATGGATCTCCTTCATAATATTGAAAAAATTTAGCTACAGGTAGAGCCAACTGAGTGGGAAATACAGCTTCTGTCCCATAAACAAGTTGAAAATAGGAGGTGCCCAGGGATCTCTTGGCTATCACTCGATCGGACCATAGAGAGAATTTCATTTTTGAATCCCAGGCCTTCTTATTGTCTTCCAATAATCTTTTAATGAGATTTATCAGACTTTTATTGGAAGACTCTGCCATTCCATCGCCTTGTGGATAATAGGGAGTGGAATGAACCAATGAAATCTCAAACTACTCACAGAACCTCACCAAAGGCTCAGACCTGAAAGACGCGACATTATTAATGATAATCCTGCTGGGGTAGCCAAACCTTGCCATGATATCTTCCAGGAGGCTGTTGATAACTTTGTGTGAAGCACTCCTAGTAGGGATAGCTTCTATCCACTTGGTAAAATAGTCAGTTGCAGTCAGGATTCATCTATGTTGGTCGCTTGAGGGAGGATGAATCTCTCCAATGAAGTCCAAACCCCATTGTTGAAAGGGTGTTGCAGCTACTACAGGTTTTAGAGGCAGAGATTTGAGTTGTTGCTTTCCTGAGAACCTTTGGAATTTGATGTAGGCTCTGAACTCTTTGCAGACATCAGTGAATAAAGTGGGCCAATAGTACCCAGCCTTGAGAATTTTTTGGGATGCGGTCTTCCAGAAATGGTGTCCTCCACATAGGATGATATGGAAATCAAACGTCACTTTTCGGGCCTCCTGTGGGTTCAGACATCTCAGAAACACCCCTAGAGGGTCTCTCCAATACAAGACTTGGTCAATAAGGCAATATTTGACTTCTTTGAGCTTTAAATCTCTTGCCTTACTCTTCCCAATTTCATCAAGGGGCTTTAATTCTAGCAAAAAATATATAATATCTCTATACCAGGTGCACTGTGCTAGTGGGGCATTGTTTTGAGGACTATCATCAGGTAATTCAGTCTATTGATTTTCTGAGAAATCATTGATGAAGTTAACTCCCAATGCCTTACAATTGGATTCAACCAACATCTTGGCTAAACCTTTCCCTTTAACCAACTGGGTGGGCTTAATCTCCAGGTCAAACTCAAGTATCTTGGCAATCCATTTACTTATTTTCCCATCTGTTGGAGCCGCCTTTGTTTTTTTGGCCTGTCACAATTTTCAATTTGATACTTGAAATCTAAAGTTGATTTTCCTTTTCCTTCCGAGATGATGAGACCTCTGAAACCTGGTCGCATGAGCAATGATGCTTCTCTACTCTTGAAACAAGTCCACTTTCGTAAGAATGTTCGCTCTTTTTTGTTTACTTCGGGATCTCGCAAGTTGGATACTATAATCCATGAGTTCACACGTCCCGAGTCACGAAACGACGAAGTCGTTTTAAATTTCTACTCAAGACAGTAACCAGGGTAGAATCTTTTAACTCATGATTAGACGTCGTCGGGGTTTCATGCCTCGACGTTCACCAGGTTCGATTTTTTATTGTTACAGCCCCGAGAGCCGAGAACGTGAAGTCCTATCCGGATAACCCATGTCAAGGGTCAAAGGAAAAAAAGTTAACTATGGTAAATGTCGTTATCGGCATTTCTCCACTCAACACTAACTTTTTCAAAAGTCACAGCATCTAATCCCCGACTCACAAAGGCATGATGTAATTATAACATGATTAATTAATCGCCTAATCCAAGTTTTTGTTCCCCTTAATTGATTCTTAATTATCGCCATCTCGTGGTTTCGCGACTCAGCATACTAATCTCCCAGGAGCTTGTCTTCGAAGTTCCGAGTTGCGATATGGTGAATAAAATGGTTATAAAATTAATTATGCCTCCAAATCACAATTACCTTTAACTAAACCAAATCGGTCCTCGCGGTCTCAGGAGTTAGGGACTCAAAATTTTAAAAGAAATTCCACGATATAACGAACGGCGAGAAGATTGATTAACGTTGGTAAGCATTTGATTAATCAAGCTAAAGCAAGATATATCCCGCGCCTCGAGGCTTGCATGTTTCTCGAGGTAGCCATTTTCTCTCCATACTTCGACTGATTGTCAAACCACCAGAAATTTATGACATTTATGGAGAAATGGGGTAAATCCACGCATATAAGATCGGATTTTATGCAATAAATTTGTTTATAATTATGATTTGACAGGCTTATTTTGAAAAGTACCGAATTTCAAATATATATAAGATTTTCATTTCATTACAGTGAATGCATTTTCATAAGCACACATAGCTCGTCATTTCTGAGTGAACTAATTTCTGCATGTATACGTAGTTTTATCGCAGAAGGGAGAAAACATAAGCTTCAGCTATGGCTTCACGGAAAGTAGCAAAGGTGAATGTCGAAGTCGCAGGACAAGGCTCAGACAATGTCTCTGACACTTCACCCCAGAGTGTCGACTCAGTCCCCAGCTGGTCATTCATTTCATACATTTTGCAATCAGATTTGGTGAATTATTTAGACTCAGGAACAACTTCTTACTAGCGTTGTTGTCGGGGACCGAAGTTATGAAATCTTTTTCCCTGGGAAAATGACATTTGTTTTTCATTGAAAGTGTTACCCTTTGATAGTGAACAAAGAGTACACACCCTTTAAGGATTTTTATCGTTCACTTGGAGACTCCACAAAAAAATAAACTGGCATTCGTTTGAAGGAATACCAGACAAAACCCGGATGGTGAACAGATTACGCCCGTTACTGATCCTGAAAAAATTCTAAAGGTGAGAGGCTCTTTTAAGCCAACTGCTACAGTTTACCAACTTGAAATCCCATCACCGAAGGCTGAGAGTCCTTCTGAACCCTCAACTTCGCTCAGTCCTCGCGTCCCTTATCCTTCCTCACCAGGCTTTCCTCTTCACGAAGAAAATAAAGATCCCCTTTTAATTTTCCAAAACCCCTTGTATAACTCCCCACAAACAACGATGGAAGCTACCGGAGGAGGAGGTGGAGGGTTTATAAGAGGAGGCGGAGGGTTTATAGGAGGAGGAGGGGAAGGAGTCCCTCTAGGAGGAGGTGGAGGTGTCCCTCTAGGAGGAGGTGGAGGTCAAGGGCCTGCCCCCCCTCCCAGAGTTTTTGCAAAAGTCACAGCTCGATATGCTCCTTTAGTATTGCCCGCCCCCTTACACAATCTTCTAGAAAACTACATAAAAAACTTACCAAAATTCACAAGGGAGGGAGATCTGACCGCTGCTGAACATATTAATTTCTTTGACCAATTCGCAGATATCTTTGGTATCGAGCACGAGGATGTATATTCGAGACTCCTTGTCCAAAATTTTGAAGGTCAGGTCCGAACTTGGTTTTGAAGCCTACCCGTAGCCTCTATCCCGTCATATGATGCTTTGGAATATGCTTTCCTTAGATAATGGGGTGAGCGAAAAGACCATCTCTATTATCTAACTGAATTTGGGTCTTTGAAGAAAAAGAACTCGGAAACAGTCATGGAATTCATTCTGAGATTCAACAAACTATACAATAAAATCCCAGCTGAAGTCAAACCATCCCAACCCCCCGCCAAAGTGACTTTTGCTGGAGCTTTCGAGCTGGATTTCGCATTAATTTTGCGAGAGCGAAGGGGAACCACCTTAAATCGCATGTAGGACGATGTGGTAGAAATAGAGTCTAGCATGATGGCTTCAGGTAAACTTAAGGCTATAATAGAGACTGGAAATCGAGATACCAAGCATTTTAGAGAACAAGTTGGCCCTTCAGGGTCCAATAGATCCTCAAATGATAGGGTGGACGATATGGCTAGAGTGATTAAAGAGTTGTCAAATAAAATAACCCGGATGGAACTCGAATAGGCCAAGGTTGACTCTTACCCCAAAAAATATTTCAGGAAAAATCAAAACCCTCCTAATCAACAAAGATAGATGAAAAAGGAAGATCAAAAAATGCAAGCTCCCTTGAAGAATGAAAATTTTATAGTAGCTAACGACTTTCAAGACTTTGAGGATTCAGATAATGATGTCGCAAACTTCGGTGATGACTGTAGTCAACCATATCTAACTCGCGAAGACTACGATAA
The DNA here is from genome assembly GCA_009831015.1 of Picea engelmannii. Classification (NCBI taxonomy): domain Eukaryota; kingdom Viridiplantae; phylum Streptophyta; class Pinopsida; order Pinales; family Pinaceae; genus Picea; species Picea engelmannii. The sequence continues at coordinate 363,530 of ML784400.1, forward strand.
GTCCCTAAATAATCCAAAGCTATCAAATGAGAGTGAGGAGGGTGATCACACCAAGATCTGTGAATCTCAATCAGAAACTGAGATAATGATGGTTGATTTTCAACCAAAGTACAATCTAAGATCTAAGAATAAACCCACCTCCACGACTCAACCCAATAAAATCCTTCAAAGAGGCCAAGCTTATGAACCTCCTTCGGACGAGATCCCACTACCCAACAACAAAACTAGAAGAGTAAGAACTCAAGAGTCCGAGGTAGAAAAGGTTGGAACTCAAACATAGCCAAATGAACCTGTAAATAAAGCTACGTCTTCAACTAGGACCATGAATAATAAATCTGTCCAGACAAACAAGTCAGAAAGGAAGAATTAGGAAGTCTCAACTGGAGAAACAGACAAGGTGAGCAGAGCTTTTAGTTTTGAAAATGAGTTAAACAAGATTAAGATATCAATCCCTTTGGTGGAATTAGCGAAAAACCTCATTTATCGCAAACAAATTACCAAAATGATAGGTGTCTCTGAGCTAGAAAGCCAATCCGATGTCATAAACTTGGAGGATGATAGACCTAACATCACTTTTGGTCCCCATTTTGAAGGATCCAAAGATAACATCGCTCCCTTTTACATCACCCTGAACATATATGACCAATTGCTGCATAACTGTATGTTAGACTCTGGAGCTTCCCATAATGTTATGCCCAAGATTATAATGGAGAAACTGGGTCTCCAGATCACAAGACCTTATGGAAAACTGTACTCTTTTGATTTAAGGAAGGTTAAATGCATGGGGATGATAAAGGATCTGGTAGTTACCCTGGCACAGGTCCTGGTTAAGAGTATCTTGATGGATGTGGTTATCGTCGATATTCCCCCTAAATATGGCATGATGTTATCTAGGTCATGGGGGGCCAAGTTGGGGGGTTCTCTTCAGTTAGACATGACTTATGCCACAATCCCTGTGTTCGATGGCCAGTTCACTCGTTTATACAGAGAAACAAGATTAGCGTATACGGTCAGTGACCCTCAAAACCCAAACAACTTCCCCATTTACATTGCAGACCAAGATCTGGGAAATTGCATCCTGTCCTTTGATGATGATCTGGATGGTTTCCTGGAGGAAATTGATACAAATAAAGAGTAGCCAAACCTCATGACGGAAGATCTGTGTAATACAGGTATCTGGAAAATGTATTTTGACGTGCTTCATCTTCTGAAGGGGCAGGCGTTGGAGTGCTTTTGGTGGCACCTGAAGGTAAGTTCATTGTTCCTTTCTCCTACCATTTATAGTGGGACATATATTACACAAACAATGTGTGCGAGTATGAAGCATTGATCTTGGGATTAGAGGCTGCCAAAAAGATAAATATAAAAAACTTGGAGGTCTATGGTAATGCAGAATTGATAGTAAAACAAGTAAACCGTCAGTACCTAGCCAGGCATCCCAGACTAAGAGTGTATAGAAATTGCATTTGGGATCTCATGGAAATTTTTTTCTCATCTATAAATATCCATTTTATCCCTCACGCAGAGAATTTACATGCTGATGCATTGGCAAAGGCAGCTTCAACCTTCTCTCCTCCCACGACCTTCAAACTAAAGTACCCCATTGAAATCAGGTACAAACCCTCCATACCAGACAATATCTGGCACTGGCAAGTCTTCAAAGACGATGAAAAAATTAATAAATTCCTTACAGCAGTAGGCGAATTCTCTAACACTCACGCTGACCAAGAAAATCAGAATGATTCTAGGTGGATCATGCAAGAAGGAGAGGAACCTGAAATATTCCGAGAAAAAATTGCAGATCATCGTATGTTGGTCCTTAAAAGCAATCAGATTCCCAAAGGATTGATTCCTTTGGAAATACTTTTTGATCAGAACGATGTACTGTAAAGTCCACTTTGTAGCCCCAGCTAGAAGAGGTGAAAGACTGTGATATAGGAACCGAAAAAGAACCCCGGATGGTAAAAATATCGAAATTCCTCCCTCCCAAAACGAAGGTGAAGTACAAAGACTTACTCAGACAATATAAAGATGTTTTTGCCTGGTCCTATGATGAATTGAAAACGTATGACACTTCCATTATTGATCACAGGATACCTTTGAAGCCTGGGGTAAAACCGTTTAGGCAAAATCTTAGACAAATTAACCCCATTCTGTTACCCGTGATAGAAAAGGAAGTTAAAAAACTCTTGGATGCGAAAATAATCGTACCTCTAAGATACTCGGACTGGGTAGCTAACCTAGTTCCAGTCAGGAAAAAGAATGGGGAGATTAGACTGTGTGTGGATTTCTGAAACTTAAACAAGTCGTCTCTCAAAGATAATTACCCGCTGCCCAAGATGGACCATATTTTAGAAAAGGTTGTTGGAGCTAATCAAATGTCAATGATAGATGGTTTCTCTGGTTATAATTAGATCTCTATGAATGAACAAGACAGGGAAAAAACTGCCTTCACCACTCCCTGGGGTACTTTCATGTATGACAAAATGCCTTTTGGTTTGATGAATGCAGGGGCCACTTTCTAGAGAGCTATGGACATCGCTTTTGTGGGAGAAAGGGACAAGTTCATAGTCATTTACCTTGATGATCTGACAGTTTTTTCTAAAACTAACGAAGAACATTTGATGCATCTAAGACAGATGTTCGAAAAGTGCCGCAGGTTTGGTCTATCCCTGAATCCAAAGAAATCACACTTCGCTATGCGGGAAGGTAAGCTTCTGGGCCATGTCATATCTAAGGAGGGAATCAGGATTGATCCTAAGAGGATTGAAGCGATAGATACTATCACTATCCCTAGAAATATAAAAGAAATTCAATCATTCTTAGGAAAGATAAATTTTCTACGAAGGTTCATTCCCAATTTCGTTGAGATTGTCAAACTAATTACAGGAATGTTGACGAAGGATAGCGGGGTAAACTGGACCACTGAGGCCAGGGCGTCGTTCACGCATATTAAAAAATTCATAAGCGAGGCACCTATGTTAGAAAGTCTGGATTATCAGAAAGATTTTCTCATCTTCTCTTTTGCTTCTGAACATACCATCGCCACGGTACTCTTGCAGAAAAATGAAGAGGGGTTCGAACAGTCGATAGCCTTTTTCAGCAAAAGCCTCAGAGGTGCAAAAATGAAATATGACATAATGGAAAAACAAGAATATGCAATGGTAAAAGCATTGAAAGAATTTAGGACCTATGTGCTACATTCAAAAATAGTCGCGTATGTGACCACCATTTTTGTAAAAGACATATTGGTACAGCTGGACAGTGACAGAAAATGAGGGTGATGGATCGCTAAAATACAAGAATTCGATCTGGAAGTCAAGCCGACTAAATTGATAAAGGGGCAGGGTCTAGCCAAACTCTTGGCTGAGTCGAATCTTAGAGCTCTTGATATTAATTGCCTCCAAGAAGAAGATGGAGACACACACCTCCACGAGCCGGATGACCAGACAGATCCAAGCAAAATCAAGGAAAATTTCATATCGTCAGGCTGGTATAAAGACATAGTGTTCTACTTATTGAACCTGAAATTCCCAACTGGACTATCACCAGCCAAGTGCAGAAATTTAAAACTCCATGCTGTAAAATATTGCATCGCCGAAAACCGGCTATACTGGAAAGATCCACTCGGGTTCCTGCTAGTCTGTTTGGTTGAGTCAGAAACTCCACGGGTTATAGAGGAATTTCATGAAGGGGTCTGTGGAGGACACCATGCATGGAGAGCTACAGCCTATAAGATTTTGAGAGCTGGATACTATTGGTCGAAACTATTTTCAGATGTCAATTCCAAAGTATGCGCGTGCAACCCTTGTCAAATATTCGCTGGTAAACAGAAACTCCCTGCACTACCACTCGTTCCAGTCAAAGCTGAAGCTCCATTTCAACAATGGGGTCTAGAATTCATAGGGGAAATTAATCCTCATTCCAGTGCTCAACATAAATGGATCCTAACAGCTACGGATTATTTTACTAAGTGGGTGGAAGCCATTCCAACCAAAAGGGCAACAGACTCGGTGGTGATTGAATTCTTGTAAGATAACATATTGTCAAGATTCAGGTGTCCTCGAAAGATAGTCACCGATAACACCCATGATTTCAAAAATATGGCTATGATCAGCTTCTGTCAGAAGTATAATATCGTTCTCGGCCATTCTACTGCATATTACCCCCAGGGGAATGGATTGGCTGAATCATCTAACAAGAGCCTAGTGAACATAATCAAGAAAGTACTGGATGAAAATAAAAGGTCTTGGCATGTGCACTTGAAATATGCATTATGGGCGAACCGCATTAGCACTAAAAGGTCTATCGGCATTTCGTCGTTTCAAATGGTCTATGGGACAAAGGCGGTACTACCTATAAACCTGGAACTGGCCGTGATGAAGCTATGGCAGGATCAAAATGAAGAACCCAATCATGTAACCAAGAGAATTAACCAACTGATCGAGGTTCAACAACACAGAGTTGAAGTCGATGAAAAAATGCAGAAGTACCAAGATGAGATGAAAGCATTGTTTGATCTCAAGGCAAAAGATGGGGAATTCCTTCCAGGTGACTTAGTACTAAGATGGGATGCTAGAAAAGAGGAAGCTGCGAAGAATGGTAAATTTGACCACCTCTGGTATGGGCCATTCAGGGTCTCGGCTCCAGAAGGAAAAAATTCTTTTCTGCTGGAAAACATCGACGGAGAAGTCCTCAACGCCCCTGTCAATGGGAAATATCTGAAACATTACATGACATAACAGTTGCCATTATATTTAAAATAAATAAATAAAAATAAAATAAAATAAAATTTGTGTACATACATGCATTTTTATTACCCTTTGGACTTTCTGTTTTCTTCTGTTCATAATTTTTAGACATATTTCGAATAAAGTTCGTGTTTGCTTTTTACAGGATTCAGTTGCTTGCAAAGCTAGTAGGAAGAGTAATTCGCAAGGCGGTGTCAGGAATAAATCGGCATGAAACAGGTGATATCTAAAAGTATCTTCATAATGCACAAAGAAAGTGAAAAGAAAAGGTAAAGGTGAGATTTTTCAATACACATGTTATGAAAGACTGTTAAAGTAAACCAAGGTAATGTCATTCAAACTACAATATCGGCTAAAGTGTTAGATAACATGATTATTGCATGGCTTGGTAACCTTTAATTTGAAATGGTTTGAATGATACACTAAAACTAAGAACAGTCAGTCAAAAGTAACCGTCCCCAAAGACATCTACAAGAGCCAGTCTCGAACTGTTTTGACCTTCTGTATTTTTGATCAATAAATCGTTGCCCTGTATCATGCCTGTGTTCGTGTCTAACTTTTGACAAGCTACCATCTTTTCATTTCATTGCGAAGGGATAAAGTTTTTTCGTTTTAAACCTCATAGGTTTCAAAATAGATCTTGATAGGAAATCAGGTCTTCACAACTACTTGATCTCCTGCTAAGCGAAGGAATGTTTAGAGCGATCCTAACTTTCCTAGGTTTTTCAACAGCATCAGAAGAATCAAAGCTTGATCAAACACGATGCCCCTTAAAAAATTATTTTCCTTTTCTCCCTAAGAACAAAGGTGTTGTGAGGGTCAAGGGAAGCTTGGTACTGAGTAATCAAAGTAAGTTGACAGACCTCTGATGCAAAATATTACACAGATGTCAGCCCTGAGACAAACTGATTGCCCCCATCTTCATGCTCAAAAAATAAAATTATAAGACAGGTGGTGAAAGGAAATTCAGAAATGATTGCCCCCACCTAGTCCAGGAAGACGATGAAAGGAAATTCAGAAATGATGTCCCTCGTCTTAGCATTTAAATGCATAAATATTTTCCGAAGTGGTGAAAGGAAATTCAGTAAAAGGGGTCAGATAACTTCACCGGGGTACTGAACAGGCTCGCTGGCAGTGAAGCAATGTCTGAGATATCTGTAAGGTTGTTATACATGAATATCATTCTACTCTGGTAACCAATGCTTTCTAAAAACCTAATCCACATCCCAAATTCAGACGGGACTCCCCGATTAAAAATATATAATCTCATTCTTTTGATGCAAGCCGAGAGTCACAACATCTGTTGAGTCTCCTAGGGTCGTTTCGACTGTCTTAAAACATACCCAAAGTTGGTAGTGGGAAAGGGAAAATTGTGAAAGGGACTACAGTTGTTTTTGAAAGGAGTATCTGATTTTGAAAAAACTTCTCGAGG
>ML784400.1:369721-389346 GCA_009831015.1 Picea engelmannii
CCATTTACCCAATATTGGCACGTGTTCTACTGTTCTTCTCGCCTCACAGGAAGGCGGGATCCCTAGTTGGAGCCTATGTTGGAGCCGCCTTTGTTTTTTTGGCCTGTCACAATTTTCAATTTGATACTTGAAATCTAAAGTTGATTTTCCTTTTCCTTCCGAGATGATGAGACCTCTGAAACCTGGTCGTGTGAGCAGCGATGCTTCTCTACTCTTGAAACAAGTCCACTTTCGTAAGAATTTTCACTCTTTTTTGTTTACTTTGGGATCTCGCAAGTCGGATACTATAATCCATGAGTTCTCACGTCCCGAGTCACGAAACGGCGAAGTCGTTTTAAATTTCTACTCAAGACAGTAACCAGGGTAGAATCCTTTAACTCATGATTAGATGTCATCGGGGTTTCGTGCCTCGACATTTGCTAGGTTCGATTTTTTATTGTTACAGCCTCGAGAGCCGAGAACGCGAAGTCCTATCTGGATAACCCATGTGAAGGGTCAAAGGAAAAAAAGTTAACTATGGTAAATGTCGTTATCGACATTTCTCCACTCGGCACTAACTTTTTCAAAAGTCACAGCATCTAATCCCTGACTCACAAAGGAACGATGTAATTATAACATGATTAATTAATCGCCTAATCCAAGATTTTCTTCCCCTTAATTGAGTCTCAATTATCTCCATCTCACGGTTTCGCGACTCAGCATACTAATCTCCCAGGAGCTTGTCTTCGAAGTTCCGAGTTGCGATATGGAAAATAAAATGGTTATAAAATTAACTATGCCTCCAAATCACAATTACCTTTAATTAAACCAAATCGGTCCTCACGGTCTCGGGAGTTAGGGACTCAAAATGTTAAAATAAATTCCACGATATAACGAATGGTGAGAAGATTGATTAACGTTGGTAAGAATTTGATTAATCAATCTAAAGCAAGATATATCCTGTGCCTCGAGGATTGCACATTTATCGGGGTATCCATTTGCTCTTCATACTTCGACTGACTGTCAAACCGCCAGAAATTTATGACATTTATGGAGAAATGGAGTAAATCCACGCATATAAGAACGGATTTTACGCAATAAATTTGTTTCTAATTATGATTTGACAGGCTTATTTTGAAAATTACCGAATTTTAAATATATATAAGAGTTTCATTTCATTACAGTGAACGCATTTTCATAAGCACACAGAGCTCATCATTTCTGAGTGAACTAATTTTTGCATGTATACGCAATTCTATCGCAAAAGGGTGAAAACGCAAGCTTCGGCTATGGCTCCATGGAAAGTAGCAAAGGTGAATGTCGAAGTCACAGGACAAGGCTCAGAAAATGTCTCCGACACTTCACCCCGGAGTGTCGACTCGGTCCCCAGTTGGTCATTCGTTTCAGACATTCTGCAATCAGAATTGGTGAATTATTCAGACTCAGGAACAACACCGTCTATGTTAGGCTGGATGAGAATTTCCTTCACAGAAGTTGAAGGAATGTATGCAATGATTTTTGAATGTAAGAAATAGAATATGAATGCTTTAAGGGACTTAACCAAGGAATAAGCTTGTTTCTCCATGATTTCATACCTAATTTATGCATCTCTTAATTCCTTACTGAATAAATAAATGGGTTTCTCTCATCCTTCTGCATTTTTCTGCAATAAAACTGTTGCTACTGTGTCAAAAGAAGTGAAAGAAAAAATCAGGAAATATTTGGAATAATCAGGACTGATCAGCACAGGTGCCTCGATCAATGCCCTTTTTATTTGGTCAAAGGATTCCCTGGATTCAACAGTCCATTTTACTTCATTTCCCTTCCAGAGCATGGTTGTGATATGCTTTACGAACTCAGCAAAATTGGAGACAAACCTTCTCAGAAAGTTGATCTTTCCCAGGAAAGCATGAACCTCTTTTCTGGACCTGGGAAGTGACAAGGTTTGAATTGCCTCCACTCTGCTAGGATCAAATATTACTCCCTCTACTTATACTATATGGCCTAACAACTTCCCCTCTTTCATGGAAAACAAAGATTTCTTAGGATTTAAAGAAAGGCCAAACCTTCTGCATTTCAAGAACACTTTCCTCAGATGGCAGCAGTGCTCTTTATTAGATCTGGAGAAGAATGTGATTTCATCCAGATAGATGACTACAAATTGGTCTCTTTCCCTAATGAAGGCAATGTCCATGGCTCACTGAAAGGTTTCCCTTGCATTCATCAATCCAAAGGGTATTTTGGTATACATGAATGTACCCCAAGGAATTATGAATCTTTCTTTCTCCATGTCTTCGGGAAGAACAAAGATCTGATTGTAGCCCAAAAATCCAACAATCATTGAAATTCTGGATGCCCCTGTTACCCTATGCAATATGTGTTCCATCTTGGGCAGGAGGTAATCGTCCTTCTTTGAACTCCTATTCAGTTTTCTGAAATCAACACAGAGTCTGATTTCTCCACTTTTCTTTCTCACTGGGACCAGATTGGCCACCGATTCAGAATATCTCAAAGGGACAATAATTTGGGCATCCAACAATTTCTTAACCTCCCTTTCAATGATAGGTAGTAACATAGGATTAATCTGTCTTAGCTTCTGTCTAAATGGCTTGGCCTCCTCCTTCAGTGGGATTTTATGCTCAATGACAGTTGTGTCATACGTTTTGAGGTCTTCATAGGTCCAGGCGAATACATCAGCAAATTCTTTTAATGTTCAAAATATTCACCCCTTTGCTCCTTTGGTAGGCTGCTGGACAACTTGACAAACTTGGGATTCTCCTTTGTGCCAATGTTGCACTCAGCCACCTCTGCATCCTCTTTTGAGTCGTTTCCCTTTATTGCCATGTCATTGCTGTCAAATAGCCTTTCCAAAGGGACCAGCCCTTTAGGGATGTGATTGCTAGGCAATTGAATAATGTGATGATCAACAATCGTGTTCATAATATTATCAACATGAAGATCTACTTTAGAACTAGGGTCTTGATCAATGTGCAGTGATGAAAACTCATTAACGGTCTCCAAGAATCTTTTGATTTCAAGATCATCCTCAAAAACCTTCCAATGCTTGACATTGTCAAGTATGGAGGGCCTGTATTTCACTTCATTGTCATACCTAAGCCTGGGTGTCAAGGGAATTTTGAAATTGCTTGCTGAAATAGCTAGAGAATCAGCAACAATGTTTTCTTCCCTTAGAATGAATGATATATTGAAGGCTAAGAGATAATTGTCAATGAGGTCCCACACTTCATTTTTGTAACTCCTCATCCAAGGATGCTTGGACTGATAGATCTTTCTGACCTGATGGATGATCAACTCAACATCACAAAACACTGATATTTCCTTTATTCCCATATCCTTTGCTTCTCTCAAGCCCAAAACTAGAGCCTCATACTTTGCCACATTATTTGTAGCTTCAAACACTAACTTGTATGACAGAGATGTAGTTTCTTGAGCAAGGGAAATAAAAACTAGCCCATCACCTGCTCCATCTTTAGAAGAAGATCCATCAAAAAAAAATTTCCACATAGAAGTAGTTGAAGGAGAATCTTCATGGGGGATAATTGGTTTCTTTCTAAGTTTAAGGGGAGGCTCAGGGGAGTTGGTGAGTTGCAATAAGATGGATCGCAAATCAGTGTCAAGAGAAAAGATGGGATGATTGGTGGGATTTTCTTCATCACTTACAATGTAATCCAATTGAGCCTCTCTGTACAATCTTCTGTGCTCCCCTCCAAAGACTAGAATGGTAGCATAGGTTAGGTCCATCTACAAGGTTCCCCCAAGTATTTTTATCCAAGATATTGACAACAACATGTCAAACTTTGGAGTAATGTCAGATACCACAATGTCCATGACCACACTCTTCATGGGCAGTTGAAACCCAAGGGATGTGATTGCTAGGCAATTGAACAATGTGATGATCAACAATCGTGTTCAAAAGATTATTAGCATGAATATCTTCTTCAAAATTAGGGTCTTGATCAATGTGAAGTGTTGAAAACTCATTAATGGTCTCCAGGAATATTTTGATTTCAAGGTCATCCTCAAAAACCTTCCAATGCTTAACATTGTCAGGTATGGAGGGGCTATATTTCACTTCTATGTCATACCTAAGCCTGGATGGTGTTAATTCTCTGTAATTTCTCAGGCTGAGGGAGAAATTGACAGAGGTAATTGTTTCAACCACTTGGAGTCTTGGATATATCCCTCCAAGACTCAGAGAGGGCTCTCTTTGTATGATTTAGCTCGGTTTAGAATAGGATATTAGGCTAGTTGTGAGGGATCATGGTTTTTGGTTTTTAAATGGTTGGGTTGGGACAACAAGGAGGACCATTGGGAAAATGGGGTCTGGGCTTAAATATATTACTCATTCTTAGATCTAGACAAATCTCCTACACGGGGAAATGTAGTGGAAATGATGGATTGAATTAAGTTTTAATGGTGTCGATTGAGGAAGAAATAGGGGAGGAAAAAGCCAAGAAAAGAAGAATTTAAGAATTCCTAAACTGAGCTTTTAGAAGAGAAACATAAAGATTACCAAAAGATCATATGAAAAGTATTTCACCAATAAATTCTTCTCTATTAACTATCCTTTGACAATAAGAATTCGAAAAACAAATGAAATGAAAACTTGAAACAGTTAACAGAGAAAGGAAACGCCACCAACATCTCGACACAAGAATCTTGATAACAACTTGTTTATTTCTGATTGACCATTTAAGATTACAGACAAACTTTCTGGAATGGCAAGGCCCATAGTCCAGCAAAAAGGAAACAACTTCCTCATCGGTCGAACCCCCTACTACAAATCACAGGATTTATATCCCCCTCAAAAAAAAAAAACTCCTACTCTTCTTAAGGAAACAAATCCTAACAGTAAAATCAAAATAAACACCAATCTTGACTAGTTGCAAAAAACTCCTGAATTGATGGAATGGCTAGTCACAATTGCTTGGAATTTGGAACCACCTGCTACTTTCATGCTCAAAATATGGGAAATTTTGGATTTTCTACCACATAATCTAGAGAAAAACCCTTGATATCCAGGGTTTGATTACACTTCACCCTTTGACTGCTAATAGTTTTCTTAAATAAATTATACCACTCAAACTATTTTCTAAAAATGTTCCAAATTTGAGACAGAGTGCCACCTAGGGTGCTAGTTTGTGCAACCAAATGTTCTGAACATAGTCAATGTACCATAAAATAATATCTCGTTAATATCATGATCAAAACTGAATATGATATTTTTCTACTAATTCTGTGTTTCGGCCAAGTGTCCTAAATTCTTTCAAACTGATTCATTGAATCCTTGGGATTGTTGGATCTAGATTTTCTACCAATTAGATTACGGAGATAAACTCCAACTGATATTAAATGTTGAATCTTGAATTCTTGGAATTTGGAATTGATTTTCTCCATTGTTACCACAAAATCTGGGATCCTTTATCAAACTGCTCACTTCACACCTCCAAGTGCCACTAGGGTCAAGGTGCCACCTGTGCCTCTGCTGCAGAAGTTGCTAGAATCAAGATTTCACCCTCTGCTGATATTGAGCCCAAGAATTTTCCCTCTGTCATTTTTGTTAACTGAATTAGGCTGCCAACTATAACCTGTTCCTATCCCTGAGCTGCTCAAAACAAAGAAAAGTTGCCAGCAGTGCCATGATTCCCAACTCTATTTAAAAATGTCTCAAAATATGGAGAAATTTGTCGTATGTATTGTTTTGAATGCTATCTCATTACTTTAATAGAAATTTCAATGACTCATAGACCTCTTCCCCTTTACATAAAATATCACTTTGATGGCCACCAGCTTTGAATTTTTGAGATCTCTATATTTATACACTGCTCCATAAGACCTTTTTAATCTTCATTAAAAATCTATGGAGTGTGACTTGCCCTTCGGAACCAGGTATTGAGAACAGTTTCCAAATGAGTACATTCATCCACATTTCGAGTGGAAAAACTTAGGCATTGTTGTAACAAGCCTCGAGCATCAGGCATTGACAATGTGGATATTGTTTGTAGAAAAACATCTTCCAAATCCTTCAAGGAAAACATCATCAAGGACTACACAACTTCAGCCCATACTTTTCTGACAACCACTATCTTTTCCAAAGAAATCAATGGCCAAAATAGCATTAACATCTTCTACAAAACCTATCATGGTGTAGCCTTTCTCGAGATATGCATGATTACTTTCCAACCACTGAGGAATCTGTTCATTTTTAACTCCGCTTTCTGGAATTTTGGTGACAAAACACATTGCATGGTAGCATCACTGTATGGTAGCATCCATCACAGTGGAAACAATTTTCTCTGGCAATTGATTTAACAGAATTAAATCTTTGGGGAGGCACTGAAATTTTTGGAAACTGATAAAAAGTAGATGAAGGATGGCCATACGATCCTATCTGTACAGGGTAAATGTTCATGGTGTGTGAAATGCCTGGAGGATGTGGCAGAGTAGAACCATTAGTTTCTTTTCTCACTGGCAAGGGAAAAAATCCTGAAAGAGGATTCATGGTACCATTATTCATGCAAGACTCAGATATCTTACCATTGGAATCAAACCTAAGCTCTACGTTTCATTCGCTTGACAATAAATCGAGCATGAATTCTTTAATACTTGGCATCGTTGCCAATTGTTCATCCTTCTCCCTATTCTATTATTGTGCTCAGCATTAAAAAATTATTTGAATAATGGCATGACATATATCAATGCCCTTGTTTTTTCTGAACATGGCACCCATGACCAACAGAGAGCCCATGGTTGAGCAATCGATTTTGGCATTGGCGACGAGATCTGGAATGGCCTCCAACACCTTTTGACCTGATACATGTTTTGTTGGAAAGCTACGTAATCACCTTGGTGCATGATCTCTACTACATATTGTGCATCAACCTCTGAACCTACACACATTTTCTATCAACGCATTTCCATTACTTGACACATGAACTCCGGTCGACACTTGGGTGCATAGAGTAATTCTGTGTTTTTTATTTTTAAAGTTTTGGGGATTAATCCCACATTTCTGAGGAGAAAACATAAACATTATTGACATATGCCAATAGCTACAATGTATTTGGATGAAGTTATCCCATGGCTATCCACTCGTGCTTGGCCCCTTGCGCTTGGGTGTTGGCTTGTGAAATGGTGCTTATTCTCAGTGTTGAGTACTTGGAGATTGGCCCTCGGCCAATATGCCTTTTGGAAAATATTTTTCAAATGATTTATATTTTGATAAACAAGACAAAACACTCTGCATAAAGGCCGAGGGGCCAATTTTGGCCCTAAACACCAAAAATTGATTATAAAAACCAAATTTTTGGGTCATAAACCAAACTTTGTATTTACCCACAATAATTAAATTTTTCCTCAAATTATAAAACTTTATCCCATTTTTCATATTTTTACCCATCAACGAAAATGTTGCTACCAAATGAGCAAAAAACTTCAACGCTACCAAATCACCTATAAATTTCTCGAAATTTATATGGTGATAATCGATGGCAGGGAAATTTTGAAATTGCTTGTTGAAATAGCCAGAGAATCAACAACAGTGTTTTCTTCCCTTGGAATGAATGATATATTGAAGGCTAAGAGATAACCGTCAATGAGGTCCCATACTTCATTTCTGTAACTCCTCAGTCGAGGATGCTTGGCCTGATAGATCTTTCTGACCTGCTGGATGATCAACTCAGCATCACCAAACACTGATATTTCCTTTATTCCCATATCCTTTGCTACTCTCAAGCCCAAAACTAGAGCCTCATACTCTACCACATTATTTGTAGATTCAAACTCTAACTTGTATGACAGAGTTGTAGTTTCTTGAGCAGGGGAAATAAAAACTATCCCAACACCTATGCCATCTTTAGAAGAAGCTCCATCAAAGAACATTTTCCACATAGAAGTAGTTGAAGCAGAATCTTCATGGGGGCTAATTGGTTGTTTTCTAAGTTGAAGAGGAGGCTCAGGGGAGTTGGTGAGCTACAACAAGTTGGATCCCAAATTAGTGTCAAGATAAAAGATGGGATGATTGGTGGTATTTGCTTCATCACTTACAATGTAAGCCAACTAAGCTTCTCTGTACAATATTTTGTGCTCCCCTCCAAAGACTGGAATGGTAGCATAGGTTAGGTCCATCTGCAAGGTTCCCCCGAATATTTTTATCTAAGATCTTGACAACAACATGCCAAACTTAGGAGGAACTTCAGCTACCAAAATGCCCATGACCACACTCTTCATGGGCAGTTGAAACAAGGTTACCACCAGATCTTTGATAACTCCAAGACATTTCACTCTCCTATAATCAAAAGAGTACAAATCATGATAGGCTTTTGTGACTTCCAACCCAAGCTCTTCCATGACAGTTTTGGGCATGAGGCTATGAGATGCCCCACAATCCATCAAAAAATTATGCAGCACCTTGTCATGAATGTTCAAGGATGTGTATAAGGGAGGGGATGAATCATATCTATCTTCTACCATGGGACCTAGGATGACTATTGGCTTTTCAACTTGGAGATTTACAGAATCTGTCGAATGGCAAGGTGGCTCGGGCTGTAACATCTTAGAGAGGAAATTTTTGAAATCTCTGTGCTTGAAAAGATCTGAAAGGGGGATAGGGATTCTAATATTTTGAATTTCATGCTCAAAAATGAAGGAGGAAAGGGGCTTCATAATTTATCTCACTTTGCGGGCAGGGTCTTTGACTATTGGCGAGAGATTCTGAGATTTCTTTTCTTTGGCAGTGTTTGTTGTAGGCTTTTCTGCTAGAAGAGGTTGATCAGAGATATCAGACTTCCCTTATTTCTTCTTTGACCTGAGGTTATACCTATTGGGAATGTTGTCTTTGGCCTGCTCCCCCTTACTCAACTCATTGATTTAACTATTCATGAGGGATTCTTCATATGCAAATTGAGTCAAATGGGGGAAAGGGGAGGTATCTCCAAAACAATGGATTTCAGGGCCAAGCTCATCTATCTCCTCTCCTTCCTCATCATCAACAAGGTTATTTTGGAGAGGTTTTTGGATCCTCTGATCATCTCTATCTCTGTTCCTTTGTTCCCTTGGCATCATCTGAGGAATATTTTTATTTGGCCTCCTGAAGTTGCCTCTGTCATCAATGTTTTGGGGATTTCTGTATGTTTTCCTCCCCTCAAATTTCCTCCTCTCCATTTATACAGTTAATGACTTCACCATATTGTTCAATTCCTCCAATTGAGGGTGAGTTATAGAAGAAGGAGGGGTTGAGGCCTCAGAATTTCCTTTCCCTCTGTCTCTGTCAAACCTGCTCCTAAATCTGTTAACTACCAACACATTGGATTCTACTTCCAGGGCTGCATCTTGCATGTTATCCAAGGAAGTAGCTCTTCTTTCTCTGAGCAGGAGGCATAAATCAGGGTCAAAATCACTAGCATAAGTAATCTTAGCAGAGGCTTTTGACAGTTTTATCTTTGTAGGGATCTTATTGTACATCTTATTGAATCTTTTGGAGAAGTCAGAGACATACTCTTCTTCCTTTTTCTTCAAGGACCCAAACTCTGTCATGTAATACATGAAATATTTTTTATCTCCCCATTGTCTCAAGAAAGAATTATCTAGAGATTCAATCCCAACAATAGATCCAGGGGTCATTCCCCTAAACCATTTGCTAACCTCACCATCAAAGCTCTGGACAAAAACTCTCATCCAGACATCTTCATTTTCGATGTTCAGGTTGTCTGCATAACTGTAGAAGGAAGCAAGGTGCTCTTCAATAGTTATGTCTTCTTCTCCAGTGAATTTAAGCATGTATTTGGGGTAATCTCCAACAGCGAGAGAATTCAAGGGATGAGGTAGAACTAGAGGGGCATACCCCGTAGCCACAATGGCATCCATTCTTTTTACAGGGGGATTAGCACCTGCCATAGGTATATTAGGTGGAGGAGAACTAGGAGGAGAAGGTGTTCGGACAGGGGAAACTTGAACAGAGCCTATAGGAGGGAAAGGAAAGAGTAGAGGATTCAGAGAAAAGGCTATTGGGTTGAGTCAGCAAAGGCTTCTCTTTCTGCAGTAGCAGCAACAGTAATACGAGAACAAGTGAAAAATATAAGAGTGGGAAAATATTCTGTGGTCCTGGGTCTAGACCAAGGAACAACTTCAGGGGAGAAAGGAGTGACAAGGATTTCTCTCTCCAATACCAGACCCAGAGGGGAAAACTCAATAGGAACACTCCCGAAATTTAAAGTTATAGAAACTCCAGCATGAGGTCTGATACAAAACTGAGAAGTAGATATTGGAGCTTATAATAGAGGACAGTGAGAACTATCGGAAATACCTTGTTTGGCAGTAGAAGCTCCTTCTTTGAGGGACTTTCCTTTTCTGATCATTTTCTTAGGATCTACTTCAGGTATTGTCAAGGGAAACTGAGGGGTGGACCTCGTATGTCTGCCTCTAGAGGCCACAATGGAAGCAGTAGGTTTACCACTGAAGATTCGTCATAATGGAGTCGCCAGGTGCACAACAACAATCTTGTAGGGATCTGATACCTGATGCACCTTAAGGATCAGAGGCTCAATGTTGGTCAATCCTAGGGAAAATCTTCAACTTTGTCCTCGGAAACGACACCAAAAATGTTAGTGTCATAAGTCACTCCTCGATTGCAGTAGGAGAAGAGGCCGACGCCCATCAGTTTTATGTCACTTATTTGTTTAAAGGGTTGATCAAATAAGAGTAAACTTAGAACAACATTTTTTAACTCAGAAAACTAGGCCAAAAATGCACAGGGAAGTGAGGTCCACAACTAACTTCAGTTAGGAATTTGAGTTTAAAGAGAGAGTAGAGGGAAAACTTGGAAGAAAGTTGGAGGAGACTGCTCGGGGAATCATGCCTTCCAGTAGCTCGAGGAAGAAAAATGAGACACTGAAATGTGCCTAAATGACATAGTCATAACTGCACACTGATCAATCCTATATCATATTATGCAGCCACAACCATTCGACTAGATCCTCCAATTCTGAATTATTTAGTACAAGAGGAAAAAAATAACACGAGAGACTGCCTAAGATTGGTGCAAAGATTGCAGTGATCAACCATACATCATCCTGCAATATCGTGACCCTCGACTGGATCTTCCAATTCTGATCGTTTTAAACAGCTTGAAAGACAAAATGAAATAAAGAGAAACTAACTTCCATTAACTTGACAGACTCAAATCAAAATACATAACCAGAGCTTCCTAAAAAAAAATTATAGTCGGGAGCATAGCTCAACCATTGATGCTTTCCAAAATACAAAAAATGAGTCTATATAATCAGAGTAAACCCTAGCAGCAAGCTCGGGTCATGCATTGAAGGCATTACATCTGCATGTTCACTGGCAGACTATGCATCTAGTCTTTGGATAGTTGTGCACCTCAGTCAAATGCCATCGTGTTCCAGAATGGGCCTGCAAATGAGTTGACAAGTTGACAATCCCTTTCTATACTTTCCATTTATGGTGGAAATGATGCCCACCCACCCTCAACTATGCCAATAACTGCTTCCTTGGGATCAGGAAAGGCCCGATCAACCTTGTACCTTTGAGATGTGGATACCTTCTCATTTTGTCTTCTAGAGCTGAGCTAGACTTTGGCAGGGACGGCTAGGAAGATGAGGATGAGGCGATGGGTGCGAGAAAAATTGGACAAAGGTGGCTAGGTGGAGGGGACACCAAGGCTGAAACATTGAGCCATGAGGTGAGGTGTCATGGAAAAGTAATGAGGAGGCCACAAGTGTGCTGAGTCGATGAGTGGGGACAGAATAGGTGGAGGTGACAAAGGAGACAGGTGGAAGGAAGTGAGAGGGTGTGGCATGAGAAGGTGGCAAGAAAATAAAAGTGGTGACAGTCAAGAGGAGTGAAGGGAAAGGGGACATGGCACCTGGGAGAATGGAGGACAGGTGTGAGGCAACGAGAGGCTAGAGGGAGCAGGATATGTGACAAGGAAAGGAGAGAGGTGGAATGGAGGACACCTGGAAGGATAGGACTAGTGAGTGGGATTTGGGGGAATATGTCAGCATAGTGGGGGGGGCACAGGGGAACTGGTTAATTCTGGACCCCCCCCCTACGTTAAAGGCATAAGAGAAAGGGGGGTCCATAATTGGACCTCAACGATATATCTAGGTGCTTTAATCCCAAATGTTTATACTTTTGTGGCACCATATTATACCCCCCGTTAAAGGAAGAATGACCAAGGGGGTATAGAATTAGACCTCGTTTGTATATCTAGGCGCGTGGATTGTGGCCACCTAAATCCATGCATCCTTTAAATCATATGCACCGGATCACTGAGGCTTAGGAAAAGTGGGTTTTTGACCTACTTCCTCCCACAGATCGCCAAAAGGGGGCACACCTTAGGGAAAACACCACCCCTACATGTTTATGTGATAACACTAGACTCAACGAAGGCGAGCCTCTATCACATATTCTATCCTTCACAATTGGCTGGGCTCATCCCCCAATTCTACACCTTCTGATGATGACGATGCAGTAGACACTACATGGCTCAAATAGATATCTTTTTGTACCCCCTTTGGCTCCACCTCGATTTTTTCATACATTGTCCCCTGCTTTGCTTCATGTCACTACGAGATACCATCTGAAACATATTCTACCACTGTGATGATGAGGTCAACATCATCCACTATGAGAACATTCTGTTATGAGGCTTTTTGGCTCGCGATTTCTTCCGTGCTGAGGGTTTCTTCGAAGAAACCTTCCTTTTATTTGATGTATCTACCTCTGTTAGGGGATCCTTTGGTGGTGTTACTTCACCCTTTTCTTGCTTGTATTCTTCCCCTTCCTTTTCTTGGTTTACTTCATCTCCTCCTCCTCTTCCAGGTGAGTCAGGCGTAGTTTCCTCCGATGAGTTTTCCTTCTCTTCAATGTCTATTTCCTGCACTTTCTCCTTCTTCTTATTTCTCTTCATGCTTCTTGGTCCATCATACTCTGTTCAGGTGACCAAAGGACTTCCGATGATGTCAGGGTCAGAGAGATCTATATTCTTGACTGGTACAAGGAATTCGACAGGCCATTCCTTGGTTATTTCCTCTATGTCTTCATTAGTTAATTTGTAATAGGACTGCATCTCCTCCTTGCTTTCATCCCAATGCACAGTGATGTAGATGAAGTGGCGGTCTACGCAAAACTTTACTAGTAGTCTATAAGTATTCAAGGTGCTTAGATTCATTCAGGGGAATGATTCAATGGCGTGCATGAGCTATAGGTAGTAAGTGTGGAACACTACATTTGATTTCCATTGCTTCTCCATATTGCTCATGTACCACAAGGTGGCGAACCTCACAGCCAATGGTTTTGATGGCTCAACTTCAGGGAATGTCACTCCCTCCAGAATCTCCCAAGTGAAAAATGCTATTAAGATCAACAACCAACTAAAGTGGAACTTGTAGCCTTGGTCTTGCGCTTCGAAATAGTCCTTCTCCAACTCATTGATGAGGTATCTCACCCAGTTCATCTACATCCCTTTGACACACTTCCCTGCAAGGTCGACTACGAATCCTATGACTTGTGTCAGCCTTTTCTTTCTGAAGAGCTTGCCAGCGATCATTTGACAAGCTAGGCACACTGTGCCATCTTGGATGGAGGCTACTTTGTAGCCTCACTTTCCCTTCTCCACATCATTGTATGCTTCCTTTATTCATTGAGCCAAGGAGAAATCTGATGTCTTTCCTAGGTAGAATAGGTGAGGGTTGGGTCCTTGCATGCTTAATCTAGTGATTAGGTGGATCAGCACCGGATCCACAATCACATGCCTATTTAACCAGAGATAGCCTCCATGGTAGCACGATAGGAGGATTTTAATGCACATGTGAACCTCTTGATGTCTGTCGAAGTGGGGGATCTTCATGATGTTCAAGATCTTTAACTACACGATCTCCTTGATCCATGGTTGGGGAACTATCTTGGGCTTGTTCCCAATCGTCTTTGTCAAGTATCGATGTGGTGCGAGCATCACATAAATATTCCTGTCTCCTAGGTTGAAATCACTTATATTGAGGGATGGGATAAATCCCCGTTGCGGTCCCACTGCATGTATATCCATCAGGAGGAACGTCGTGATGATCATGTACTTGAATTCATTTGGGATGTCATCATGACTAACAGCTCCAACCAGAGATGGGATGTAGTCAGGAAAGAGTGACAGGATCTTCTTTGGATTTTCCAGATCATCGCAGTACTTGCTTCTTTTCTTAGTCGTTGCTCAACTAGATTTATGTCCAGTCAAGGGGGATGCTTGCACTCCTCCCATCGATGAGGCTTGTACTCCTACGGACATGACCTTCTTAGCCATAAGGTCGATCAATATTTCTTCTATCAACTTCTCTACTATGCTAAGGTCACCCTACATGCACGCTCGTAATCAAATAACTCAGGTAGGTGAATAGACACTCAAGGTAATCGAACGGATGACATGGTCTAGACAATACAACATGATATGTGATCAATTATTTGTGGGCTTGAATATCTCAATTTGAAAAAGTGGCCCTAGTGAGGCATTCGACGGATTAAATAAGCAATGTCGTAACAAATTCATCCAATGGGCAGGAGTGCCTCAATCAATATGATTCCATCCATTGTAGCCCGATCCCAATGGTCCAATGGCGATCTTTCCAGAAATAACTATGTTTCTATCCATTTCAGAGTGTCATTCTAACGGTTGGGACCCCTCCAATGGTCATATAGCTTCATCATTCTGAAGTGCCATTCTGCATTGTTATGCTATTCTAGTGAGGCTCGAGTTCTGCAAGCCTGCCTTCTGTGAAGTATTCTCTGGAACTTCCTGTAGTATTTCTATCTTTTCCTTCTTCTTACTGAGCTTTCTTTCCTTCTTTCCTATGATCTAAGTCTCTAGGTTCCTCTTTCCATTCTTATTCTTATCTTCTCTTAGCATAGTAACTTCGTTGTGATGATGTTCTCTCAAAGGTTTAAAATGTAATATCTCTTCTCTTATGACTTATTGTGTAGGTGTTCTTCTCTCCTACATAGATAGGTTCTTCAATCTTTCTTGTGTTTTTTCAGCCTCGAAAGCTAATTCTCTGGCCCTTAGTTGCTTCGACTTGTCCTCTTGTTCTTGTATCGGTCGCTTTAATTTTATGGCTATGAAGTCCCTTAATTCTTGCTTTTTCTATTCTGTAGCTCTTCCTCTTCTTTCCTCCAGATCTAATCTTTCTCAATCCAAGTCTTTCCTAACAAAAGTGAAAAAGGGGCATTGTTCTCCACAAACTTAATGACTTCAAATTATTCTTTATTCCATGTTCCATGAGAAATCATAGGTACATTAGTAACTCTTCCACATAGGGTTATCATCGTTCCTTTAAACAATCCTATCCTTCCCAATGAAGGAATCATAACAGGTTTTCCCAAAATTTCCCAAGTGCTTTTCACTTGTGTTTCCTCATCTAGAACACAATCCATGTCTAAGTCTCCTATTCCTGTTTCTATGCACTCCTATTTTAATATCTATAGTAAATTGATGTCTATGTGATCCTACAGTGTTTCTCTCATTTATATTGATATAGTCTTTGATTCTTTCTGATTCTCCAACATATCCTTAGTTTTGTGACCTTCCTCATGGTTTTCTTGTCTCAGGTTCATCTTTTCAACTTTAGCAATCATTCTAGGGCAATCCAAAACCCCATGATTAACAGCTTTACAACAAAGACAAATAGGACATATAACAAGGAATTCCTTAGAAATATGCCTTGATCTTATGCAGTTATAACACAATGTCAATCCTCTCTTTCTATTAAACGATCCCCAACATTTTCAGTACCGTTCACTGGGATCACGGTGATGGGCCTGCAATCTGCGAAAATTCTTTCTAGGGTCCTGCATCCAATTATTAGTCCAAAAATTATTTCTATGCATAGGAATAACATATCTTTCACTATTTCTATCAAATATATTCAGATCAAATCTTCCTTCTTCTAGTTGTGCCCTAGTTTTCAGACTAAGACAAAATCTATCAAACATACCTAGATTCATACTTTCGAAGAAAAAATTTCCACTTATCTTACTTTTATCATAGCACAAAGCTTCATTATATTACCTCTTCATTCAAATCAGGCTTCCTTCTCTTAGCACGGAGCTTCGCAAGTCAAGTAGAATACTTTGCACTACAACAATAGATCTACACACAGAGCTTTATCTTTTCTTCAGTTCCTAGCAATCACAGTTTCAGGTCCCGACAATAGAACCATTTTTTGGCATAGGGGAAGACCTAGGGTTCAACGCTTCAACAAAACACCAACAAAACCCTAAATACTGGCCCTTTCGGCAACACTTGCAAAGCAGATGAAGTCTCACCCAAGGTAGAGGCAAGGGGGTTGCAGGACTCAAGTGTATACAACCTAGATGGGACACAAATTTGTGATTACAGACTTCAACAGAGCACTTAGCCAATATTATGAATTCGGTTATGATTCTTGTTCACATTGTATATTAACCCTAATTGTATATCAACACAATAGTAATGAATATTAAACACATCTAAGCATTCATCACCTAGCATCAGAGCATATCTAACATTTATTCATATATAAAGCACTAAGCATCATTGAATCAATCTATCAGACATCATGATTATACACATGAATACATAAACACCATGAATAACATTGCACAAAGCACAATGACACATGATATATGTGGTTCACCCCAGTGTGGGCCTACGTCCACCAACTCTTCTCTTCTTTATTAGTCTCTTTCAATCTCCTTATAGGCACCCAGCTACAGAGACAACTCCGCACAGGATAGGATATCTGCGCGCACCTCATGAGATACTCCTTCCCCAAATTAGGTCAAATCACAAATCCTTACACAGTCTATGCACAAAACACTTATAAAACGCTTGCACTTATCTCTGCAAGCCTTAATACATTCATGCACTAAGCCACACCTTTGACTACCTTCACTCTAAGTCTTATCTACTTATTTATACATTACAAGAGGGGCCCAAACATGGGTGAACCCATGGGCTAACATCCCATACCTATTACATAAACCCGAAAATCCCAAAAATCCCGTAGAATGGTCGAGATCCCACGATCTCCGCTTTGCCTGGGCACTCCATCTTCGATCATCTTGTCGAAGTCCCAAAAATGGTCAAGCACGACCAAGGTTCTCTCAAAACTTGGTTGAGGGCCAATATGCCCCCAACATTCACCTGTGACTCATCCCGAGAGGGCCAACAATTACATTTCTTGGGCACACTAACCCTTTAATAATTGTTTTGGGAACTCTAGCCTCTCATCATTGCAACAATACATTATTTAAAATGGGGGTTCAAAACCTGAAGTGTTACAGCTTTGGTTTCCACATGGATGGATTGTTTGGTTTGTAAAAGTTAAGTTGAGATTATTTTATATCACATATAAAAACACTTGCATTGGGACCATAAATCAACTTTGATCATTGAATATGCTTTTCTCTCGCACCATAGAGCGATCTTGAGAATCAGAAAGCTGGTTAAGGGGACATTTCATCTCCCTTAAACAAAAAATATTTAGGATGGGGAAAATCCCCCCTAGGGATCCTCTTATTTTCTTTTTGAAATCATCTTAAATTTCTAAGGGCCCATACATTCCCACATGTTGCAAACTTAGGATAGTTTCTTAAAATTGTTTTCTTAGTTTACATCACTAGGAGAGTTTAAAGATCAAAGTAACAACCCCATAAATTCCCACATGCTTGCACTCTAGGATAGTTTTTTAATATTTCTTAGTGTAAAAAACATTATGGAGTTTAAAGGATTGGTAAGGACCCATATGTCCAGATGCTAGTTCTTTAGGGATTTCAAAATTCTGCAAGGTTGTACCAATGACACTTAGTAAGATAGGTAACAAGGATTTGTAAGGACCACAAGAACTCCATATGTTGCAAATTCATACCTAACTTATTAAAATTTGACACATTTTATCACTTTCTCACACACAAATTCACTCCTCAGTCACATAATTTCCATCTTGAATTGTGGAGGTTGAAGTAGGTTTTCTCCAAAGGAATTCTGAAACATCCCACTATTTCTTGAAGAAGTTATCCACACCCACTTAATTCAAACAAGATTGGTTCACACCCCCAATCTCTCAGCCCACCACATCTAAATTTTTTCTTAAAAACTCACTAAGTTTTCCTCCACATGAGATGCCACAAGAAATTTTTTAGTCTAGGTAGCATCTCGAGGGTAGGCTTCCAAATAACCCCCCGTTATCTGGTTCTCACAGTTTCAAACTTTAGAAGTTCACAAATAGGGAACTTTAAAATCCTCCAAGTCAAGTGTTCCTACACCACAAGGAAAGGAGATAGACGTGAAGGGTCGAAGGCTGAGGTCCATTTGTTTTATGCATCCCCCCTTGAGTCACCCAATTCTTGGAAGGGATCTAGCCTGTGACCCATTTATGAGGTCACAAATCAAATGTCTCACTTTGACCCAGGTACCTAGTACGTCTTCTTTCTTCAATTTATGTTTCAAACTAACTCAAGAAAAAGAAGAACTAGTGTAGCAATGGCTAGGCTATATCCTTTTTAATCAAATGGCTAATCAAGCTTTTATCATGGGGACATAAAGCAAGGACCTACTTGTGTGCTTTCTCCCTAGGGTTTCAATGATTAAGCATAAAAATAACAATGTAACTATACACGTAATAATTTTAAACCACAACCATTCAATCAAGAAGTTTTGTATGAGAAAAACACTTACAAATCAATGATGAGCTTATCAAACCCTAGTTGTAACACCTTCCAATGATAAAAACACCATATGCATGCCAAAGATAATCCTTCCAAGTGTAGCACCTCAACTCCAAGAGCCAATAACAAGACAAAAAGACTAAAAAGAAGTCTCTCACAAGAGAGTGAGTTGTGTTCTCCCAAAATGAGCCTCAACGTCCTCAATATATATCATCCAAATGACCTTAATTTACAAAATAGGTCATTTAAAATAGCCGACAAGGATGACTTAACATTATTTCATTATTTGTCACATTAAATGCTAAAATGTCAAAGTAAGAGCTAAAAAGAGAGACGTCAGGCCCTATGAGGGAGACGTTGGCCCTTTTTGGGCATGATCAGCATCCAAGGAGAAAAACATTGGCCTCTCTAGGGCTCCTGCAACCTACTACATGTGCCAAACAAGCCCAGCACACTGCCATCTGCTCCAGAAAACGTCCAACTTGTCCTGGGTGGCATCCTGTCCATCAAGGCCATCATCTCATCTGCAAGGGGTGATCCCCCCTAGGTCAATCTCTGCCAAAGTGTCCTGGTGAGGGCATCCTTCTGTCTTCTTCATGCAAGGGCTCATCATGACGTTTTCCTACCTCTACCATCCCAGCAACCATCTGATGGGCTCTTCATCCCCATGGAGGTCCGAACTAATCATCTCCCCATGTGTACCGATCCTCTGGTACATGTCCGCTGGGCATGGTCCTACACATCAAAAACTACGCCCTCCATGGACTCATTAGTCCTAGAGATCATAGCAATGTAAATCATATTTCATCATTAAAGTTATCAAATATATGCATGAAATCCCTAACATATCATCTCAGAGCTCAAAGATATTACACAGATCTACTATACAAAGCTAAGGAAACCGACAGAATAAC
>ML784400.1:389883-400137 GCA_009831015.1 Picea engelmannii
TTAGGGTCCCTTTAGTTTCTTATCGAGAGGCTTTTTATTGCCTTCTCGAGGATCCCCTGGGCGAAGCATCTCTAGGTTTTATTTCCTATGGCTTTTATCTTTTACCAGCTGCTTTTACCCCCTAGGCCTTTAGCCCCTTCTTCTCACAAGACAAAATGTAACCCTCAAAGGTCATCCTGATGGCCATACTAGGGGAGTGGGATGGATGAGTGGGGTATAAGATGTAAATGTGATAAGATGGAGGGAGAGGACGATGGCTCTACAAATCCCCCTTGGTGGCTAACCAAAACCCATGAATATCAGCTTGCTAAGTCACCCAATCAATCACCCCAACAATGGTCAAGTGGATTAGTGTAAGATCCAAGCATTCATCAGAAATGAAAGGAACCTAATGCATATATAAGAAGGTTATAACGATCAAAGATGACACATACCATGATACCTTGGACCAATTACCTCATGGAGAAAGAGTCCTCTCCGATGCAAGCCCAGGCTGGTGGTGATGGAAACTGCTACTGCTGACAGGACAAATCTGACGAAGAAGAAGAAATATGGGCCCTCCAGGGCCATGCTCAAGTCAATCCCGCTCTCGGTACTCCATGTCTAGGACCATGGGGGCCTCGAGACATGATCTCCTAGTTATCCCTAGATATCGAGGATAACATCTGGCTCTAACTAGGGGACATGTTCTAACTGTAGAGCACATGAGAACCTCAGCAATCTCTGGCGTAGACCTATACACCTGCTCACACTTGACAAGAAAGCATCAGCGACAAAGGGTGGGGTGGTATTGCCACCCCACAAAATAATATAAGCATATACATGAAATAAAACAAACATGATGCATATATAAAAGAAGCAAACAATAAATGCATACGGTATAATACACGGAAGTGGTTACCTACTCATACTTACCTGTATAATCATGTCCCACCACCCTGGTGGGGTTTAAGGAGGTGTCCATTGATGGGTAATGGGCACCTTCTTCCTTCTAAGGTGGACAAATAATAAGAGTCATCTACTGATTCCATTCCTACCTTGAAGGGTCCAAGCCATGATTGTATACTTCCCTTTGCATTAGTAGGCTCTCCTTTCTGAATATCCCACATCCATACTAACTATCCCTTCTTGTATTTCCGGATCTTGTATTTTTCATTTCCTTGAAGAACCCTGGTGTATTGCACTGAGGGAGGTGGGTGGGCTTATGGAGTAAAAGTTTCTTGTTGGGACGGATGTATCTGCACATCGTCTTCATTCTTTGGCCTTTTCAATATTTTGATCGTCCCTACTTCTTTACTTTGAAATTGGTGTAGAAGTTGTTGATATTCTTCTTTCTTGGGCCACTCAATCTAGTCAAAGTCTTCTTCTGTAGTAAAGGGCATATCTTCCGGAGAGTATTCTTGAAGAGTTTGTATCACATCTTTTTGCGGTTCATTCTCAGCAGGGGAAACATCATGTACATCGGTTCCAGTTAGTGGTACGTTGAGTAACCGTCCAGTTGTCCCATCATTCAAAGGTAATCGCAGAAAAGTGAGATCCATTTCAAGGGACCCGCCTATCATTGCACCAAACTTTCTAGACAAGAGCATTCCCCACACATCTGGGACATCAACAACTATAATGTCTATGTGAACCATTGTTAAGGTCCTAACCCGCACATAGGTAGATCAATGTATTCGGATGTAATAAAGGTCAATATTAATAAGGCCTTTCAATAAAATAGAATAAGGTGGGTGTAAGAAGACCTAATAGAAGCTTCCGCTTCTAGAAGGATCTTCCTCTAGATGCTTCTCTTAATAGACATATTTAGTATAAATAAGAGGTGAAGGTATGAGAAACCTAGCTTGGAGATTATTGTAACAGAGCGCTGCTCTACTGGAGGTTGCCCCCTCGAAGAGGCCTGTGAACATTGCTATCTGAATCAAAGTGGTATTTCTGTTGCTATTTCGTATATCATTTTTGTGTATGGTGAAGATTAAGCTGGATATTTTACTATCATTCTGTCATTTCTAGCATTTCATTTATGTTCTTCATATTTTATATATCTGGTATCTTGCAGGTGGTATCAGAGCACTTTCCTTGGCAAAAATTGTGGGTATTTTTTTTCAGGGTAGAGACGTATTCCGACGTATTTAAGCCACAGAGATCTGTCGTTACGTGCATAAACCCGTGGTTGAGGGATTCATACATGTAGGAAATACAAGTGGTTCTTAAGTGCACATATATTGGCCACCCTTGTAACCCCTGTTTGTACCCCTTCGAGTGGTAGCGCATCAGACAGCACCTATGTACGGATCGGCCTAGATTTCCTGAAGCCCTCTTTAGATAAACCTATCGACCGCTGGACTGTTATAGTGTCACCGAGAGCAGCACTCGGGAAGATACTCTCTAGTACCTGGGTATTCGGGTAGTACGGCTAAGGGTACGGTCTATCCTCCTTAGTTAGTGCCCTGAGATATTGGGCCGAGTACTATTGTTGGACCCCGCACGTATATCAGAGAGCTATAGCACAGGGCAAACCCTTGTCTGTAGAACCCTTGAATACCTAACCCTTGGGGAATATAAACAACAACATAAACAAATTAAACCAGTGAGATCTATTGACACGCATCTGTGTTTGTGTTTCTAAGTAAATACTCTTTGGTTTAGAATTTGGGGATTTCAGCACTGCAGTATTCTTCAGACCAAAGTATAGCCCCACAACTGTAAAAAAAAAAAAGTCTAGAAAATTTTTCACCATTATTTGAGACCTATTCCATTAGACTCATCTCTTCCCCCTTGTCACATTCATCCATATCATTTTTCGGCAAAAAAAATTCTGACCCCGCCCGCTCACATTTTTTCACCATTATTTGAGACCTATTCCATTAGACTCATCTCTTCCCCCTTGTCACATTCATCCATATCATTTTTCTGCAAAAATTTCTAACCCCACCTGCTCCCTTTGCAGTTCACCCATCATTATGGCCCATACCCGTGTCCAAGAACTAGACTCTCGCATCAACACCTTGGAATTTGGTTTCCTTAATACCCAATAAGACGTGCAACAACTCAGTGCTACTATTGCCTCTCGTGATGCCTCCATAAATGCCTCCATAACTGCACCCCTCAATGTAGCCGTGCAGTCCGCAATGGCGGAAGTCAAAAATGAACTTGAATCTATCGTTGTAGCACTCTGCACCGGACTCAAAATCCCTCTCGATGACTCTTTTCCTGATGCACATAAAAAGACTGAAGGTGAAACTTCTTCCCATTCCTTTCAACCCCCTCACTTTCAAAGGGACATACGCCTTCCGTGGGTGGATGTAACAAAATTTGAAAGCTCAGACCCCACTGGTTGGGTCACACAAATGGAACATTATTTCTCTCTCTATAACATTACAGATGACTTGGCCAAACTCTGGTATGGTGTTCTCCATCTAGATCAAGAACGCCAGCAATGGTGGCAATGGAGAAAAACTTCCCGTCAAGGATATATTGCTTGGACCCAATTTATTGTTGAGCTTTATGAACGCTTTGACACTGACACCAACCATTTGGTCAATTTGACAAAATTGAAGCAATCAGGCACAGTCGAAGACTTCATAGCTGCATTTGAGCATCTCGATTTTCGAACAGAGGGCATGACTGATGCTTTCTTTTGAGAGTGTTTTATTAGTGGCCTCAAGGAGGAGATTAGGGCCCATGTCCTCATGGCTTGACCTACGACTTGGGTGGAGGCTACCAAAAAATCTAAAGAATCCCAACAAATTGTTTTCTCTCAAAACCGTAAGCCTTCCTTTATCCCGCGCCCTAAACCAGTAAACCCCACTACTCCCTCCGCCCCATTAAAAATCCAAAAATTGACCAGGGCTGAAATGGCTGAATGCCAACTCAAAGGCCTCTGTTATAATTGTGATGAAAAATATTTTCCAGGCCACAAATGTAAGGAACAAAATCTCTTTATGGCCATCTCTGAGGATATTCAACAAGAAGATGATGACACTCCCCCAGTGCCCAAGTCCCCAGAAGTCCCTGACATCATCCCTCCCGCTGACCCTCCTAAAGTGGAATCGATTATTTCCCTCAATGCTCTCATCGTCTTCTCGCCCCCCCAAACCCTCAAGTTAATCAGTTACATCAAGCAAAGAAAGGTCATTATTCTGGTTGATAGTGGCAGCACCCACAATTTTATTCATTGTTGCATTGCCCAAGAAACCCATTGCTACATCCATGCTGTCAACAATTTCCAAATCATGATTGCTAATGGTGGTTCTATGAAATGTGGCAAGCGCTGTGAAAATGTGTGTCTCCAAATAGGCGACTACCACCTCAAATCCCATATGTTTGCAATTGACATGGGTGGTTGCGACATTGTGTTGGGCGCAGACTGGCTAAGGACTTTGGGTCCCATTCTCATGGATTTTTAGAACTTAACCATGCAATTTGACCAAGGAGGCCACCAATATAAATTTTGAGGCATCACTGTTGGTTCACCTGAGATCATCAGTTCTCATCGTATGGAAAAACTGCTCAAAAAAGGTCATTTGGGTGTCATTGCCCAACTCCATGCCATACAAGCCACAGAGACACCACCAGTGCCCCAAGACCTCCAAGCCCTCCTTTCTAAACATCAAACAATCTTTTCAACTCCCCACAGACTCCCCCCTTCCCGCGGTGTCCATGATCATTCCATTCCCCTTGTCCCAGGAAGCCTTCCCCCCAATATACGTCCATATCGCCACCCCTTTGCACAAAAAAATGAAATTGAAAAAATGGTCCAGGAACTCCTTACTACCGGAGTCATCCATCCTAGTAGGAGCCCTTACTCCTCTCCGGTCGTCATGGTCTTGACGAAATAAGGTTCTTGGAGAATGTGTCCTGACTTCCGTGCTCTCAACAAACTAACCATCAAAGACAAATTTCCCATTCCTATCATTGATGACCTTTTGGATGAAATGAGTGGCGCCCAATTCTTTACCAAACTTGATCTTCGCTTGAGCTATCACCAGATATGCATGAAAGAGGCTGACATTCCCAAGACGTCCTTTCGCACTCATGAGGGCCACTATGAGTTTTTGGTCATGCCCTTTGGCTTGTGTAACGCCCCCTCCACCTTCCAGAGCCTCATGAACCATGTCTTCCACCCTTTTCTCCATCATTTTGTTTTAGTTTTCTTTGATGATATCCTCATATATAGCAAAACTTGGATTGACCATCTTAATCATGTGGAACAAGTTCTCTGCCTACTCTCTCAGCACCAGCTTTTCCTAAAACAGTCCAAATGTTCTTTTGGTGCCTCCGAAGTAGAATACTTGGGTCATCTAGTGGGAAATGATGGCATAAGGGTGGACCCAAGAAATATTGAAGCTATGCAAGACTGTCAACACCCAAAGACCCTAAAAATCTTGTGCTGATTTTTGGGCCTCACAGGGTATTACCACAAGTTTGTTAAGAACTATGGAAAGATTGCAGCACCTCTCACGACTCTCCTCAAAAAGAACTCTTTCAATTGGACTCCAGCAGTGGCTCAATCTTTTCAAACCTTGAAGACAACCATGTGCACCACTCCGGTTCTGGCCCTTCCTGACTTCACAAAGACTTTTGTGTTGGAATGTGACGCCTCAGGAAAAGGAATTGGTGTTGTCCTTATGCAAGAGGGTCGACCTTTGGCCTTCACTAGCAAGAAACTGTCTGAAAATAATCTGGGCAAACCCATTTATGAAAAAGAAATGTTGGTGATTCTGCATGCTGTTGAGTTGTGGCATCCGTATCTCTTGGGGAAACGCTTCCAAATTAAGACAGACCATCAAAGCCTCAAGTACTTTCTCGAACAACGCATTTCCTCCCAGGAACAACAAAAATGGGTGACTAAGCTCTTTGGATATGACTATGAGAGCATTTACAAGAAGGGAAAAGACAATGTCGTGGCGGATGCACTGTCCCGAAAATATGAAGACGAAGGATCTCTTTTTTCTCTTTCCTTCATTCTACCTGATTGGCTCCAAGTTGTGCTCTAGGAATGGCTTCAAGATCCCAAAAGTTTGCATATGATCCAGCAACTACAGAACAAGGCTCCGGCTCCCATAGGATACTCCTGGCTCCAGGATGAGCTTCGATATAAAGGTCGCTTGTATTTAAGTAAACAATCCAAGCTCAAATCCATGGTGCTTTCTGAGCTTCATGCTACACCCACAGCCAGGCACTCAGGGTTCACCAAAACATATGATCGCATCAAACGCTCTTTTTTTTGGGAAGGTATGAAACAGGACATCCGTAAGTTTGTCGCTGAATGTGAGGTGTGTCAACGCAACAAGGGAGAAACAGTCAAATCCCTAGGCACCCTCCAACTACTTCCGATTCCCCCTGCTATTTGGAAGGATATCTCTATGGAATTTATTACAGGCCTACCCAAGTCGGGGAATAAATCAGTCATAATGGTGGTGGTGGATCGCCTCTCCAAGTATGCTCATTTATGCGCTCTTTCGCTCTGAACGTCAATTTGCAGAAGGGGATCAAGTGTTTATGAGACTGCAACCATATAAGAAAACTTCCCTCAAAGAAGAGCATTGTCAGAAGCTAGCACCCAAATTCTATGGCCCTTACATAGTTCTCAAGTGTGTGGGACAAGTCGCCTATCAGTTAGCTCTGCCCAGTCAGTCGAAGATACACCCTATTTTTCATGTTTCATGCTTGAAGAAGGTGATTGGAACCAGGTGCCAAATTCAAACTAACCTTCCAGAGTTAGCTAAAGAAGGCTCCTTTTGGCTACAGCCAGAAGCAGTTTTGAACCAGCGTGAGCATCGCCTGCGTCAGAGAACCATCAAGGAAGTGCTAGTACAGTGGAAAGGCATGACTCTAGCAGATTCCACTTGGGAACCAGCTACCATTCTGCAGTAGTTTCCACATCTCAAGCCTTGAGGACAAGGTTGTTTTTAAGGCGGTGGACATGTTAAGGTGCTAACCTGCACATAGGTAGATCAATGTATTCGGATGTAATAAAGGTCAATATTAATAAGGCCTTTCAATAAAATAGAATAAGGCGGATGTAAGAAGACCTAATAGAAGCTTCTTCTTCTAGAAGGATCTTCCTCTAGATGCTTCTCTTAATAGACATATTTAGTATAAATAAGAGGCGAAGGTATGAGAAACCTAGCTTGGAAATTATTGTAATAGAGCGCTTCTCTACTGGAGGTTGCCCCCTCGAAGAGGCCTATGAACATTGCTATCTGAATCAAAGTGGTATTTCTGTTGTTATTTCGTATATCATTTCTATGTATGGTGAAGATTATGCTGGATATTTTACTATCATTCTGTCATTTCTAGCATTTCATTTCTGTTCTGCATGTTTTATATATCTGGTATCTTGCAACCATCTTCTCAGGGAATTCTTTTAGTCACACTTCAATGTTTTCAATTACACCATGTGTGAGTATAGCCTTGGATTCAAATCCACAAACATTTATGTAAGGTCTGGTTACCTTTAGGACCATCTATTGCATGACTTTGAGAGACATCATATTTGCACCAGCACCTGTATCTAACATGCAATTGTTGAGATATTTATTATTCATTGCAAGAGTCATGAAGAAAGGAGGATTTTCACCTTAGTGGATCCTGAAATGATTTGCTTGCAGCATAATTGGGGGGTCCACAGGCTCAGCCGTTCCTGAAAAGAAGTTGTTGAAGCGTTCTTTAATGGAAGGGATTTTAATGGCTTTTTTAGAGGAACATTCACATGCATTTTGGACAAAGCCCCTTCAAGGTCAAAATCAAGTGTAATCTTGTCGGCTTTGTTATTTTTAGGAGGAGGAGCCTCAGACAATTTCGACTGATCACTTGTATATTGGTTCAGGTTCCTTCTCCGATACACTTGGACTTCCTTCTTCTTCAATTTCTCTCGTGATTCCTGATCCAAATTATTGATTATTGTTAACCTTGTTGCTCATGTTGCCTCCTTCAGGGATTGTTGATGTTCTTCATCAGTGATGTTTATTTGAGGGCAGTCTGAAAGGAAATCAAAGTTGTTGACTTGTTGTTGGTCAACATTATAAGGACACTCATTCTCCCAATGTGCTTCACTGCACTCCAGACACCAGGGATTCTCATCCACAGCATTTGCAGAGGCCAAAGTATTTGGGACTTTATTTTCATTCTTTGGTTTGTAATTTTGATTTCCCTTTTGAAACGGCCCTTTGAAAGGAGGTCTAGGTGCCTGGGTCTGATACTTTTCAAGTCTCACGATCCGGTTCATCATTTCCTCTTGATTCTTCATGATGCTATCTACTGAAGCTTGTAGCTTACTAATACTGGTGCACAGATCCGAAGTAGGCTCATCATTGTGTACCGTCTTCTGCTTAACATCTATATTCCCCCTAGGGTTGGAAAAAGGCTCAATCTTGGATGACAGAAGATTCCCTTCAATATTTGTTGCAAGTTCTTGGGCTTCTTGAATGGATTGAGGATTTTTGTCTCTGAGGAGGTACCCTAGCTGGCCATTGAAAGATCTAGTATAAATGTGTATGAGATAATCATCTTTCAGTTGATGGCTTGGGGGAATTCGAGGGAGTGCAGCTTCAAATCTGGTATGAAACTCCCTTATGGATTCATTTTCACGTTTGGCAATCCCATATAACCAGGTAAGCAGCATGTTTGGGTCTTCCTTGATGCTCCACCTTCTGAGGAAGAGTTATTCAATTCTATCCATGGTCTTAATGCTTCCATCAGGTAGGTAAAGATACCAACGTCTTGCGGCATCATAAAGGGTAGCAGAGAAAAGCTTCATGACCAATTCTTCAGCGTCATCAGCAATTGGGTGAAGCTAAAAAAATTCCCAGAAACTACTCATGTGTTCTTCGGCACTAGTAGCATCAGTGTCGGTAAACTTAGGCAACCACTTTTCATACTTAGGTGGCATTTGCCTAGGGTAACCAGGTATGGCTGACATGTCTAACAGCCTGAACAAGGTAGATGACCATTGTCTCTGATTGTTGACTGGGTTAGTAGTACCGGTCTGAGAAGCAGACATGTTTAAAGGAAGTCTCTTTCCAAAAAGTGACTTGACAACAGGTGAATTAGTAGGAGGTTTCCTTCTGAAAGCTAGAGGAGGGTTATTGAACCTCCTTTTGGTTTGTGGAGTCACCAGATAGTTTCCCTGAAACTACCAAAGAATAGGAGGAAAAAGGTAGTGGAGTCGTTAGGTAAGCTTAAAAGAAAGGCTTCTGAAACAAGGCTTACCAAAGGTTTGTCGTTAAGGAAAATAGACTCAATGGTCCCCGGCAACGGCGCCAAAATGTTATCGCACAGTTTGTAGGATAGGTTTAATAGCTTGGAGATAAGACTCAAACTGGCATAACAGGAGCTTCCCCACCCACTGTCACCTCGATGGGGAGCTCTTTCTATTCAGGGTGGCTAATCCCAAGGGAGACGTCCCTAGTAATCTGGGGTTCTGAAAGGTCTTAAGGTTCAAAGGATCAAGATGAGGGTTTCCTTTCACAGATTACTACCAAGAGAGATAGTCAGAGGTGAAGGTATTCCACTAAAAAGGGCACCTGTTTGCGAGACAAGGAAAATAAAACTAAAATATGCCATAGTGGTTAGTACTTCAAAATATCAATGACTATCTTTAATACATATGAGCAATAATAAATGTAATTATTGACGAAGTCAATGATTGCAATTAAAGCTTATGTTTTATTATATTACCTCTTCAATAAATACAAAATGATAATAGCATTCAATGTGTAAAATCAACCTTGATATTATCAAAACGCAACAAATGTGCTCATACATAAATATTGTTGTTGCGTCACTATGTTATAAAGGGTGACATCAGCCCTAGATCTAAGTTAGTTTTGAGTGGCAAGGAAGTGGACGTTTTGCAAGTTAAGCCAATGAAAATAATCTACACATGAATGCCAAGTGCTAGATGACAAGATCACAACGTTTTATACCAAACAAGAGTTTAAATAGGTATGACGTCACTAGCTAGTTAGGGTTAGTTGAATCGCTAGGGTTAGTTAGGGTTTCAATTCAAGAGTGTTTGAAAGATTGTTTGACAACAAAAGACTCAACGATGCAATTTTAGACTAGTGCCTTGGGTAAATGGAGTCAAAGAGAGAGAGACTAAAATCTTGGAAAGATTTAAACCTAAGGACGGGAGAGTTAGGCTTAATGGTGCTGCAATGGCAGGGCCACCAAGTCAAAACCCTAAGGGGAGGAGGCTCATTCCGGTGTAGCTAAAGCTAGGCCTCATGCTCCTCCCTCTTTCCTTAA
>ML784400.1:401313-411740 GCA_009831015.1 Picea engelmannii
AAGTTTCCTCAAAAGATCATTCAAGCCATGTTTAATGAGGTGATATGGTTTTTAGGGACGTCCAGTCATAGTAAGACCAAGGGCAGGTGTTGTCTATGGGTGCCTTTGTAGGAGGCGAGTTGTACCTGTCATGGATGCATTTTTTCCTAGCCCTTTATTGCCTTCATTTTCTTTTATTGCTTTTCTTTCTTTTTTACTTCAAGGTCTAACCAAGGGACACTACCTTGTCTTGGTGGCCAGAGCTGACAGCGTTACCCACTGGTATATTCACAGAAATGATAAGGCTAGCTCGTGATGAGACCCCCTTTCCTTTGGCCATGCAACCAAAGGTCATTTCCCTGGCTTGGTGACCAAATAGTGGCAATGTCATACTTCTAAATACCTATGAACACAATGGGTCAGCTCGTGATGAGACCTCCCATCCTCTTGGTTAGGTCTTGTTTTTATTATTTTTCTTAGGGTACCTTTAGTTTCTTATCGAGAGGCTTTTTATCGCCTTCTCAGGGATCCTTTGGGTGAAGCATCTCTAGGTTTTATTTCCTATGGATTTTATCTTTTACCAGCTGCTTTTACCCCCTGGGCCTTTAGCCCCTTCTTCCCATAAGACAAAATGTAACCCTCAAAGGTCATCCTGATGGCCAGACTAGGGGAGTAGGATGGATGAGCCGGGTATAAGATGTAAATGTGATAAGATGGTGGGAGTGGATGATGGCTCTGCAAATCCCCCTTGGTGGCTAACCAAAACCCATGAATATCAGCTTGCTAAGTCACCCAATCAATCACCCCAACAATGGTCAAGTGGATTAGTGTAAGATCCAAGCAGTCATGAGAAATGAAAGGAACCTAATGCATATATAAGAAGGTTATAACGATCAAAGATGACACATACCATGATACCTTGGACCAATTACCTCATGGAGCAAGAGTCCTCTCCGATGCAAGCCCAGGCCGGTGGTGATGGAAATTGCTACTGCTGACAAGACAAATCTGACGAAGAAGAAGAAATATGGGCCCTCCAGGGCCATGCTCAAGTCAATCCCGCTCTCGGTACTCCATGTCTAGGACCATGTGGGCCTCGAGACATGATCTCCTAGTTATCCCTAGATATCGGGGATAACAAGACATACATAGGTGACTGTGGGGGTATACCACGATACCTAGGACATAAATTGGGCCACACTTTACAGAGTATACCTGGAGGGTGCTTCCGTGTTTGAGTTTCACTTGCACCGGTAAGTTTCTCTAGTGTTGGCTGTTGTAACTATTCTTCCAATTAATTTAGTGTTTGTTTGTCTTATCTTCTAGGGGCTTTTTTCTTAGTGTGTGTTACTTTTGAGCGTTTAGACTACCTTAGAGTGTCTTTGATCTTCTCACATAGTGGAGGATCCCAAGCTTCGTTGGTCACAAAGGCTTCTTGGCCTGTCATCGGTTACACTGGAGCCACCCCCGCCACCTTTAAGGTGGAAGATAGACCAACAAGGGTCTTTTGAAGCAACCAGGTTACAAACCATTGTGCCCAAACAACCCCCAGAGGAATCAATCATTTTGGACCTTGAAGCAACCACTCTTGGCTCAGTTGAAACCCCAACCACTGATTTCTTGGCATCTTTTATTGTACCAATTCAATTTCATGAGTGCTAGACAGTGTCGCACATAGCAATGGAAACAAATGTTGTTACTCCTTCTGGTAATTCTTCAATTCCCACCATGATTGTCACCATAGGAGAGTCATCATATCCTAACTTACCATCGTCGGTCTGAGCCACCATGGTCTCGACCATAACTACTTCACACAGTGGTCCAAACCCGTCTTTGGTAGCGGCCACAACCCCTTTCACACCTAGTGCGACAGGCCCTCCATTCTCATATGGTATGCCTAGTTTGAGTACAAGTCCTGTACTTTCCTACTCCACTTTACAGACTTTGGATCTAGGGGTAGGGAGCTCTAGCACTCCTCTGCAAGGTCACATGGGGGGCACTCCTATCCATTTTAATTCTTTTCCTTATGGAGGAGGTCATATCCCTCCTTCGTCCCCTTCACTCGGTGGCTCGCATCAGCAATCTGTCGGGCAACCTACACACAATAGTTTATTTGGAGCGGGGAGCCAAGGACCACCTTCGCATAGTATGTCAATAGGTTCGACACCATTTTCTTAGAACAAAATATTTGGTAACAACACCTTCTCGTCAGTCGCTTTATTGACTAGGGGCAACCCCATTTTTGGACAATCTACTCCTATGCAGGGTACTATTCCTGCACAGGGCGCAAACCTAGCAGGACCTTGGAATTCAGGGCAAGGATCTATTCCCTCCTCTGGAATGTCGATATGGGGTAATTCTTTCCACAATCAATGGAACCCCAAAAAAACTACCATGCCTATCCCCACGGGACCGGCATGGGGTAATCCTTCCCAAATTCCTTCGAATACAATGCATGCCCAACAATCTATGTCATATTTGGGAAATCAGTCGATGATGTCTCCACATATGCAAAATCCTTACGCTAGCTAGGGCCATGGTTTCTACCAGAATCCGAGCCAGCAGCCAAACTTTTCCTAGCAACTTGGTGCCAGTCAAACTCCAAAACCCTTTTTCCCCAGTTATCAACAACAACCCAAACTACCATTCTTGGCGACTTTACACTTGCCAGATTTGACAAGGTTGTTGAATGACCCTATTTGTCACAATCCACGTTGGCCTCCTATGCCGACAAAGTTGCCTTCGGACATTCCAAAGTTCGAAGCCAATCCTAATGAAGATCCAGGAGATCATGTGACTACCTTTCATCTTTGGTTCTCATCTAACTCATTGAAGGATGACTCCGTACAGTTGTGATTGTTTCAACGTACTCTCATTTGGAGTGCCGCAAAATGGTACATTGAGCTCGATCGCTCAAGATACTCTTCTTTTGGCGAACTGGCGATGGATTTCCTTAACCATTTCCAGTTACCTATGAGATATGACGCTAGCACATAGTTGCTCGCTAATTTCTAACATACAATAGTGGACCATATCTCTGATCACATCCGAGAATGGAGACGTCGGAAGAGTTTAACCAAAGTACCAATCCCACCAACATTCCTGCTTGAGTGGTTCCATAAGTCTTTGGTCTCACAGTTATCCAAAGACGTTGCGACATCAGGATTTTTCTCTGAAGAAGACGCCATCGTGAGGACTCAACAGTTTGAGCTCATCTATTCTCAATCCGATTTATTATACAACATCTTGCTAGATGCGCTACGTTCAATACTGGATAAAACTAGACAGAGAGCTAGAATGCATGCCGATGGTATTGTCGGTTCAGCACAAACCAAGCCTGTTGAGCAATTGACAAAGCAGTTGCAACAGTTATCCATGCAACACATAGCGTCCAGCCAAACTACTACTTTGGTTGCTCCCCCTACCCAAACGTTGAAGGTACACACAGTGCAGTCGACTAACCCAAAGGCCACCCAACAGCCTGAAGGAAGAACAAACAATGAAAGAAGGGTAAGGGGGATAAAAAACCCAACGATAATGCTGGTAGGGACAACACTAAAAAATGAAAGGTGAGGTATCCTTGCAACTTGTGCACAGAAGACTACCCGACCCATCTATGTCCTCGACTTGCAAAGGCCCAAAAAATTTTCACGTAGCAACAACAGGCAATGTTGACGAACCCATTTCAACATGGGCAAAATCTAACTCAAGCCTCTGCAAGTATGGAAGGGGGCAGCCAAGAAAACTTCCCTCCTCTGAACAACCCCTCATCCACGAACGTATATATGGTTAGGGGTGATTCTTTCATATCGACTAGAGCGCACGATTATAGTAAACCAAGCACTTCTGAGAAGGGTAAAGAAGATACCTCCCATCTCTTTCTCTACAAATTGAGAAGACAATGGGAGAAACAATGACACACATTCCAAAAGGTGCATTTAAAAAAGATTCTCATAACCCAAACGCAAGGGCCACCCATAACTACTCCGTGGTGGAGGATTTGTCACAAACCCCTTGTGCGATGTCGACTTTGGAGGTCCTTCAAAGCTGCCCTACTCAGAGGAATGCCTTGTTAACTACTTTGGGATCTACTGAGACTTGTAATCCGGGTACCATCATGTTAGATACAACTGACTTAAAACCTCATCTACCTTACCACGTAGAATTTCAGATAGTAGTGGCTTACCATTAAAAAACTTTTACACGGAATATATTTCGCACGGTGGTCGACGAGGGCACCTTGACATGCATTATGTCATTGGCATGTTGGAAGGCCATTGGCCAGCCCATTTTGTCTCCATCACCTACTCTCCTCACTACTTTTGACGGTTGTTCATTCTGACCACATGGCATCATTCCTTCTTTCCCCGTGCAGTTAGGAGGGAAGATCGTGTGTGTCGAGGTAGACGTAGTCGATGCTCCCCTCAACTATAATCTCTTATTAGGACAGAGTTGGACTTATGCTATGCAAGTTGTGGTTGCTACAATTTTTCGGGTCTTGTTGTTTCCACATGAGGGTCGGATAGTGACCATCGATCAATTGTCTTTCTCTAGACCTGACCCAGCTTTGGGGGCATCCACGGTCCTGATGATTGATAATCCTCAACTAGGTGTCGTCAACGTAGGAGTTATTTTGTGCCCATATTTGATGGGTACCTTCGATTACCCACATCCGCAAGGCGATATCAAATTTATCTCTAATCACCATAAGGTTGAGATTTTTCAAGTTTCGTCATTTCGAACGACTTACTTCGAGGATCTATGGATTCTTCCTTCCCCATCAGCCACGATGAATGAGACAGGGCACCCAAGCATGTGCCCTTGTCTACCACTAAAGTAGCATACTCTTTAATCCAGCAAGCTTCAGCTAACACTGATCCGACTCCTGCACAAGAGTTAGATCCACTTCTAGAGCCTATTTGGGCTCAGGGTTCTCTCGCTAACATCGATTCGTTAGACTTAATCTTGCCTTCTGATGAAGTAGTAATCGAAGCAATGACTAGTATGGACAAAACTTGGGCAGATCTTCATCACAGATCATATTTTATCCTAGATTTAAGCAAATCGAAGCAGGAGAATTCACCATGACCATGATGGGAGATCAGCCATGTCCTATTCATCTCTTAGCTACACATGAAATTTATGCTGAGGGAAATATGGAAACTATCGTTGAAACTATACCAATCAACATCTCTTGAAACCCTGGCATCATGGAGAATGTCTTCGTCAGAGCGGATTGCTCCCCCGAAGAGATTCAAATCTACATGGATCTTTTTAAAGAATTATGTGACGTTTTTGTCTAGTCTTATGAGGAAATTCCAGGTATTGATCCAAAAATAGTTGAACATGAAATCACAATGTATCTTGATGCCAAGCCTGTTTGACAGAAGCTTCATCCAGTTAATCCCAAGAAAGCAGCAGCCATCAATATTGAGGTTGAGAAATTGCTAAAGGCAGGTTTTATCTATCTTATCTATTTGAATCAATGGGTGTAAAATCCTGTGCTGGTCAATAAAAAACAAGGCACGATTTGTGTATGTACCGATTTCCGTGATTTGAACAAGACATGTCCCAAAGATAATTTTCCAACACCGTTCATCGACCATATCATTGATGAATGTGTTGGTTGCGAAGCCTTTTCTTTCATGGATGGTTTTTTAGGATACAATCAAATCTAAATCAAACCCGAAGACCAACACAAAACGACATTCATTTGTCTATGGGGTACATTCGCATATCGTAAGATGCCTTTTGGTCTTAAAAATGTTGGAGCCACATTCCAGCGGGCCATGTCTTTTTCCTTTCACGATATCAAGCATATAGTCGAGGCCTATCTAGATGATTTAGCATCATGATCTCGCAAGAGAACAAATCATCCCACACACCTTAGACTAATCTTCGAACGTTGTTGCTACTTTAGGATTCGCTTGAATCCAAACAAGTGCAGCTTCTGCGTAACATCAGGATGTTTGCTAGGTTTTATCATATCAACAACATGGATCATGGTCGATCCTCTCAAGGTGGAGGCAATAATCCAGTTGCCCTCGCCACGCACAATTCTTCAACTTCAGAGTCTACAAGGCAAGGTGAACTTTTTACAACGCTTCATTGCCAACTATGTCGAAATCACCAAGGGCTTTATGCACCTACTGAAGAAAGACGCTCCTTTTTACTGGGAGGAAGCCGCTCAATGCTCTTTCGACGCATTAAAACACACCCTCACAACTGAACCTCTGCTACGGCCAACTAACTATAACAAAGATTTCTTATTATATCTGGCTACCGCAGAGTCAACCATTGGCATGGTTTTAGTTCAAGAAGATGATTTTTCCTCAGAATACGTGATCTATTAGCTGAGTCGAGGCCTCGTAGGACCGAAACTCAATGATTCTCATATCGAAAAACTTGCGTTGGTGGTAGTTCATGTTGTTTAACGGTTCTGTCATTATGTTTTGTTTCACAAGACCATCGTCATTGCTATCATGAATCCATTCTAGTACATGTTGACATGACGGGTTATAGGCGTAAAAATCAGTAGATGGATAGTCATCCTCCAGGAATTTGACTTAGACTTTGTTTCAGCAAAGTCCAAAAAGTCATTGGTCTTCGCAGAGCTTATTTCGGAACTTCCGGTTGAGTCAGGTGACATTGTGCCTGAAGAATCGCCTATCCAGGGAGATATGTTTTTTATCACATCTTCAGATCCCTGGTACAAAGATATACTTATCTATCTCCAGATTTTGAAGTGCCCCACTTCTGCTTCTCTTGATGAGCGTCGGCGTATGCGCCATCAGGCTAAGAATTATCTCATACTCAATGATACGTTGTATCGGAGAGGCATAGACTGCATCTTACGTCGATGTCTCACACATGAGGAGGAAGTCATCGTGCTCAACGATTTCCATACCAGAGCTTATGGCGGTCATTTGTATGGGTTGGCAACAGCCCAAAAAATTCTACGAGAAGGTTACTTCTGGCCGACACTTATCAAATATTGTATAGAATCAGTCAAGAAGTGCCATCTGTGCCAAGTTTTCTCTCGGAAGATGAGGGAACATCCCGCTCCTATGTTTCCTGTCATTACAGTTGGTCCCTTCACAAAATGGGGGATTGATTACACTCCTTGCAACCCCCCGTCAGCAAGGGGGCACCGCTATATCATCATAATTGTAGACTACTTCACTAAGTGGGTCAAAGCTATGCCAACGTTTAAAGATGATGGAGAGACTGCAACTCTCTTTTTATTCAACCAGATCATAGCAAGGTTCAGCGTCCTGAGAGATATTGTTACTGATCATGGCAGTCACTTTCAAAACCAAATGATGACTGAATTAACATCAAAGCTTGGGTTACGGCAAGAGAATTTATCACCGTACTACCCCCAAGCCAATGGGCAGGTGGAATCTATAAACAAAACTCTTAAGACTATTCTACAGCGAACTATCAACTCAGCCAAGTCAAATTGACATTTGATGTTATACTCAGCATTATGGGCTTACCGAACATCTGTTAAGAATGCAACCAGTTTCTCACCTTTTCAACTTGTTTACGGGTTGGAGGCAGTCTTGCCCATCGAATGTCAGATCCCATCTCTAAAATTGGTAGTAAAATTATTTCCAAACACTTCTCCACTTGAAGAACGGTTAGTACACCTTGAGCGGCTCAATGAGCAGCATCGTGATGTGGCCCTAGCCAATGAGGCTCACAAACATAAGGTCAAGTGTCAGTATGATAGGTCCATTCGTCCTAGGATTTTCTCTGAATGCGACCTTGTCCTGGTCTATGACCAAGATAAGGACCCCTTGGGGGCAGGAAAATTCAAACCCATGTGGTTCGGTCCCTTCATCATAAAAGAGGTATTAAAAAAAAGCGCTTATCGTTTGGTTGATTTTGAAGGGAATGCTTTGGCGGAGCCTAGAAATTGGCTCTACCTCAAGAAGTATTACTCATAGGCAGGTCACTGTGGGTAACTTTTTGTAACATATGTATAGTCTTTGTACTATTACTTTTTAATTTCTTTTAAGTGTTATGGACATGTCATTGATGTTATCTTTCGTCAATATGGCAGATGTCAAGTGATTTTGAGGTGTTCGTTGGGTATGCAAATGGTGCTAGTCGACACACTCGGAGGCTTGCCTCCGTAGCTTGGGTAATATTTACACCTCAGGGCCAGTTGTTATCTTCCGTAGGTATATGCTTAGGTGACACCACAAATAATGTTGTCGAGTATAGTGCAGTTATTGAGTTTCTTTGTGACGCCTTGTCATTGGGTATCTCTCATCTCCGAGTCTATCTCGGCGCTCAACTAGTTGTGTCACAACTAAACAGAGTATACCAGGTTCATGATCCAACTTTACACCGACGATTCCTTAGGGTACGTCACTTAGAATGAAACTTTGATTATATTACATATTTTCATGTTCCTAGGAGATTAAACCAAATTACAGATACTCTAGCTAATCAAATTTTAGATTGGCATCTTGCACACATATGAAAGAACATTGACATAAGCATGTAAATACATTTTTGCACACGTGATCCATAAGACACAAAAGATCAA
The DNA here is from genome assembly GCA_009831015.1 of Picea engelmannii. NCBI lineage: Eukaryota > Viridiplantae > Streptophyta > Pinopsida > Pinales > Pinaceae > Picea > Picea engelmannii. Next base: position 409,853 of record ML784400.1, read on the forward strand.
AAAACCATATATAACATCATAAAATAACCACAGTACATAGATGGATGCAAGCACCTCAAAAATGGGACTAATAATGAGTCACAGGGTTTATGCCCTCAAAAAATATATACAACTAGTGCTCATGGCACGTAAAAAGTCTAACCAGGTTCAGGGCCTATGGGCCCTGTTATAATAGTCCACAGCATGGGCTAAATGCCTAAACAATCAGACCCACGTCCGAGGTGCCCCCACTACATGAGGCTGCATGGATGGCAGCAGGTCCTCTATCTCGGTCATCGGGACGGTGCGAGTGAGTGCAGTGAAGTTCCACTCAACTCGTCTAAGGACCCTCTCGGCCTCCCCGACTGGGAGTTTCCCTGCTACTGTTGGTCCCCCTGCGACAGTTGTGGCTTCTGGCCAAGGAAAACACCTGTTTTGTGCATAATCGATAGGTCGCATGGGTCCCACATCTGCATGCAACAAACGTATACCCGTTGAATACTCTGGCATATAAAAAAAATTATATATATAACAAAAATGACATAAAAATTGGATATGAAAACAAAAAAAAAAAACTACAAAGGTGGAGATTTACCCATATCCCCTCACTCCTCACCAGGAGGCATGGATATCTCAGGATCTCTAGAAAAAATCTATCCTTGCATATTGGTAATCCTCGATCACAGGGATATGTCGCGATAGCCATGCAAAAAATTCATCGTCGAAGGACTCATCGGTCCTTCCACCACCTTGTCACGACAGTAATACTACCCATCTACATACTGTAGGAAAAGAGGCCTGATTTCCTCGTACCACTTCCCGAGGACTAAATCTTGGAACTCTCTCAAAGAAGAATGAACACAAAATCATCCCAAACTTGAAGTTCCTCTGTGTCCATTGTCGACAATCTGTCAATTGCTTCTTCATACACTCAAGTAGTATGGTACTCCAGTCAAAAATATATGCATTCAAGCACTGGATAACACAGTTCATCTGTGCGCGAGATGCCTGATGCAAGGCCGTTGAACCGGTAATCCGCCCAATAAGCAACAATATTGCTTGCAGCGATAAGTTAGTAATATTACTTATTGGCACTTGGGAGCTCACACGGTTTGTCCCAACCTCACAGTTCTTGACGATCAGTTTCGCTATGTTATGTGGCCCCACAGGAAGCATCCTGAAGTTGACTAGTTCCCCTCTCCTTGAGAGGCCAGTCAAAAAATAGATATCCTCGGTGGTGGGCACTAGTGATTTCCCCTCTAGCATGAAGGCCTTTGCATCAAGGTGCCAGTAGTCAATCAAGGCATTCAGTAGCCTTGGTTGTGCTCGCATAAATGGACACAGGAAGAACTTAAGTAAACCACATTGCATCAACATGGCCACGACCTTCAGATCTCCCACAACCAACTCACTAATTGCTTCATGCTCCCTTTCCCTCCACTGGACATACATCCCGCCAACACAACAAAGTTCAAGAGGGTCAGAGCTTACTCTTAAGTTATTTTTTTCTATAAAAGGGAATCCACGCGAGTTGTAGAGGCAACAGTCGCGTGTACACATGGGCAGAATTTACTATGCCTGGGTGTACACACGGCCTGTCCAGAGACAGCATGCGTGTACCTAGGGTCAACCTTTTAAAGGTCGACCCCCACCCAAAAAATGAAAGCAAATGAAAAATTGAAGAAATGAATTGAATTGAATTGAGTTTGTACTTACTTGGTCCAAGCGGAAGTTCTTTTCATCCACTGTAGCTCCCAAAATCACCATTTTTAGCAAAGGGGGTCTTTTGGCTCTAGAGTCAATTTCCAAATCAGCAATGGTGATAATGAGCTGCCAACTTCTATTTATAGACTTTTTGGCCTCTTTTTGTCACTTTTTTGGCCTCCCTTATCAGTTTCTTTATACCAAA
>ML784400.1:420226-436208 GCA_009831015.1 Picea engelmannii
AATTGGCCCCATTGGGTAGATCTCAAATTGCAAGGTGATGCTGCCATTTGGTGGAAATTGCTTGATTATAAGGAGATGATGACACTCTCCAATGGAGAATTTGAAAAAATATTGTTAGACAAGTGGTCTCATGGAGAAAATAAAGATAAAGAGAGAACCAAAATTTTATTTTCATGTGAAAAATCTATATTATAGGTTTATGGTTGTATTCATAAAGAAAATATCATTGTTTCTATTAACCCTAGTTGCATGCATAATTTTATCAATGTTTAGTTGGTTAATAGATTGCAAGTTCCAATAAAGAATATTCAAAGCACACAAGTTGAGGGTGAAAATGTTTAAATTTTTAAAGATTTGAAGATTACCATGGATAAATATGTGTTGCATTCAGATTTTTATGCTATGGATATGGATAAAGTGGATATTGTTTTGGGATATCCTTGGATAGAATCAGTGGGTACCATTAATATTAATATGCAAAAGAAGTTTTTAAAGTTGTGGTACAAGAAAAAGAAAATCACATTGCAGGATGTGTCTCTTAGTAAGAAAGATGGACCCATGGAAGCTAACAAAGAAGTTATTGCCCAGTCTGAAGTTGAATCAGAGACAAAGTCTACAGAAGGAGATGAAACAAAACTATAAGGAGGACATAATCAGGAAGCTAAGGAGGTCATTGACTCAAAGACACAAAGTGTTGCAAATTTGAAGAAAAAATAACAAATTCCTACAGTTGTTGTATATTGTCATCCACATCATATAGAGATGCAAAAGTCATCAAGGCAAGGGCGTGTGCATCAACACATTTATGCATCAACAAGGCACCAGACAGGAAACCAATCAAGAGGTGCATGGAGGACTATCAGCACTATGGAAAGAGCTCAAGCTACAGAAACAATCGCATGGAAACCCTAACATGATGCAGAGAAAGATCAAAGTGGAAAGGTAGCAGATAAACATCATGTTCGACTTCCATTGGGATGGATGGACGATTGTACTTGGTACCAGTTGGCTACATTGCTTGGCCGGTCATATTTTACTGCTTCTTCTCATGTTTTGAGAATGAAACATGTGAAGGGGGATGGAATGTAGTATACGTAGGGAGGTAATATGGGGTACCTAAGGAGATACCCAATGGGAATGCAGTTATGTGTTATTAGTGGAAGTCATTTAATATATGAGAATGTGGTCATTCAATGTAAGGTGGACTAGGTCCACTATATTAATAAATGTCCACTATGGTAGTAGGATGTAATAAATGTGAGAATGCTCTCTAGAAGGTTTCTAGGAAATAGGGAGATATATATAAAGAAGCGTGGGCAATGTAATGAAATATAGTGAAGAATATTGTCACTGTAACAAGCAAGTGTTGCTTGAGGAGTGCATGCCTTCCTTAAGGAATATTATATGGTGTTACCCTACCTCAAGGGTTTTCTCTATATTCTTTTGTTCATGTTATGGTTTATTATTGGTCTTATTGAAGTATATTTTCATATCTGGTATAGGAACTTAACAATTGGTATCAGAGAACTTTCCTTGGCCAAAGAAGGGAAGATTTGTTTTCTCTTTTTGCAAAATGTTTTGTAGGGAAGAAAAAGAGGGTGGCACACTTCAGGTTCAGATTTGAAGCTTTAAAATCTGTATTTGGAAAAAAAATTGGGTATTTGAATTCCTCTCAGAAAAATACCCAATTTCAAAACACAAATCATTCGAAACGGAGTTCGGGAAGTAAAGTTATGAGCATTTTAAATTCAACAGTTTTTCAGGGTTTTTCCGGAAAAAGCCACAATTTTCTGTCGTAACTCATTGTTCTATTTTTTGGGGTTTTTCATAGAAAGATGTATTTTACAAGGAAATGTGATGGCCCTGGTATTGAACCATTCATTAAATAAAAAAAGTCAGCATGGGAAGACAATTGGCCCCATTGGGTAGATCTCAAATTGCAAGGTGATGTTGTCATTTGGTGGAAATCGCTTGATTATAAGGAGATGATGACACTCTCCAATGGAGAATTTCAAAAATATTGTTAGACAGGTGGTCTCATGGAGAAAATAAGGATAATGAGAGAAGCAAAAGTTAATTTTCATGTAAAAAATCTATATTACAGGTTCGTGGTTGTATTCATAAAAAAAATATCATTGTTTCTATCAATCCTAGTTGCATGCATAATTTTATCAATGTTCAGTTGGTTAATAGATTGCAAGTTCCAATAAAGAATATTCAAAGCACACAGGTTGAGGGTGAAAAAGTTCAAAGTTTTAAAGATTTGAAAATTACCATGGATAAATATGTGTTGCATTCAGATTTTTATGCTATGGATATGGATAAAGTGGATATTGTTTTGGGATATCCTTGGATAGAATCAGTGGGTACCATTAATATTAATGTGCAAAAGAAGTTTTAAAGTTGTGGTACAAGAAAAAGAAAATCACATTGCAGGATGTGTCTCTTGGTAAGAAAGATGGACCCATGGAAGCTAGCAAAGAAGTTATTGCCCAGTCTGAAGTTGAATCAGAGGTAGAGTCTACAGAAGGAGATGAAACAAAACTACAAGAAGGACATAATCAGGAAGCTAAGGAGGTCATTGACTCAAAGGCACAAAATGTTGCAAATTTGAAAAAAAAAAAAAAAATTCCTACAGTTATTGTATATTTCCATCCACATCATAGAGACACAAAAGTCATCAAGGCAAGGGCATGTGCATCAACACTTTTATGCACCAACAGGGCACTAGACAGGAAACCGATCAAGAGGTCCATGGAGGACTACCAACACTACGGAAAGAGCTCAAGCTACAGAAACAATCGCATGGAAACCCTGACATGATGCAGAGAATTATCAAGGTGGAAAGGTAGCAGATAGACATCATGTTCGACTTCCATTGGGATGGATGGATGGTCATACTTGGTACCAGTTGGCTACATTGCTTAGCCGGTCATATTTTATGGTTTCTTCTTATGTTTCGAGGACGAAACATGTGAAGGGGGATGAAATGTAGTATACATAAGGAGGTAATATGGGGTACCTAGGGAGGTACCCAATGGGAATGTAGTTATGTGTTATTAGTGGAAGACATTTAATATATGAGAATGTGGTCATTCAATGTAAAGTGGATTAAGTCCACTATATTAATAAAGGCCCACTATGGTAGTTGGATGTAATAAATGTGAGAAGGCTCTCTAGAAGGTTCCTAGGAGATAGGGGGAGTTATATAAAGAAGTGTAGGCAATGTAATGAAACATAGTGAAGAATATTGTCATTGTAACAAGAAAGTGTTGCTTGAGGAGTGCATTCCTTCCTTAAGGAATATTATATGGTGTTACACTACCTCAAGGGTTTTCTCTATATTCTTGTGTTCATGTTATGGTTTATGGTTTATTCTTGGTCTTATTGAAGTATATTTGCAGATCTAGTATAGGCACTTAACAATATATATAAAAGATTGGAAATTAGCTAGCTTGAGGTTCGAAATTCGGCGAACCTCAAGGTTCGTCGAACCTGAACGAACCTGAATGGGTGCCCGAATTCGAACCTTAGGACGAATTTGAGAGAGATTTTTATTGAGGTTTGAGATGAGGTTTCATTAGGGTTCAATATATAGAGCCGAATCTAAAGTCGAACCTCATCCGAACCTTATTGGAAAATTCAAACTGGAATCGAACATAATCGTTGTTGAACGTGAACCATGTAACTTCAATATATATAGCCAAACCTAAATTTGAACCTCATCCGAACCTTATTGGAAAATCCAAACCTGAAACGAACTTAATCATTGTCAAACCCGAACCATGTGACTTAGCGTGTCAATATGAAAAATATTAGTTAGACTTGCTCCATTGAAGAAATTTGGTTGGATATGAGACCATGGATTCTCGACACATTTTATTTTTTTATTTAAATATATAGATATATATATATAATTTATTTACATATATATAAAGTAAATTGTCTAAATTATTTATTTATATATTTTAAGTAAATTGTGTATTTAATTTTATTTTATTTTTGTGGGATTATAATTTTATATCACATTTATCAATATAAAAATATTAATTAGACTTGCTCCGTTGAGGAAATTTGGTTGGATATGAGACCGTGGATTCTCGGCACATTTTATTGTGTAAATTTTAAATTTTTTATTTAAATATATAGATAAATAAATAGTTTTCTTATATATTAAATTTTCTAAATAAAGTGTTTACTTATATATAAAGTAAATTGTCTAAATTATAAATTGTTTACTTATATATAAAGTAAATTGTCTAAATTATTTATTTATATATTTTAAATAAATTATCTAATTATTTTTATGGGAATATAATTTTATATCATATTTATCAATATATGTTTTGAGTAAATTGTATTTGTTCTTTAAGTCTGAGGAGTTTGGGAAGTTGTTGGGAACATCCCCAATTGGCTAAGAACTCTTTTTGGTAACTTGGGAGCTTCAACATCAAGGAAATCGAAGCTTGGGAACCAGTTTCATAAAGAAAGAGATTTAAATTAGAATTATATTAAATTAAAATGTAAATATATTTATTCCATTATTACAAATACATAATTTCTTACAAATATTTTCATTATATTTAATGCATCCATGTTTTTCTTGAAGCCTAAACTAAACATGAAAGTGGAATAAATCAATATCCACTACAAGCATTTGCCCTACTTTGTAGTTGATATCAACCACCCATATCATTGACTTTTGTTGTATTTTCATATTAGAAGAGTGGTACTATTTTGTTTTTTCCAATAAAAAAAGAATAATGCTTCAAATTTACAAAGATGTGTTAAGTTTATATATGTATTTTCAATTTTGTTTCTCATTTTCTAATGGAATATTTATGGATATTAAAGTTTAAGTATTGTGTTAAATATATTCATATAATTATTAGCACAAATTAAATTAGTAATTTCAATATTGTAGTTGTTGCAATAGGAGAAACATTGTCCTAGATTCACCTTCAATTTTATTGAAATAAGATTTAAAATGTATTGATATTTCTATACATTGTAATCTAAAGTATCATTGTAATCTAAAATATTTTTTATATTTTTTTAATATATATTATTGCCGTTCCCAACTTCAAGTTTCTCCACATTCCCAAAATTCCCACCTTTGAAAAACTTATGCAACATGTGTAAATTGTCTAATTAAATTTTTTTACTTTTATGAAATTATAATTATATATCACATTTATCAATTATTTGGCCATTATTATTCGGACATTTTTTATATAAATTATTTATTTTTATTGGTATGGAATTATACTTTTACATCACATTTATCAATTATTGGGTCATTATTATTATTTTTATAATTATTCCGTCATTTTTTATATAAATTAATTATTTTTATTGGTATGGAATTATACTTTTACATCACATTTATTGGGTCATTATTATTATTTTTATGGAATTATAATTCCGCCATTATTATTCCATTTTTTATTAATTAATTTTTTTTAATGAGATTATAATTTTATATCACATTTTTTATACTAATTAATTTTTTTATTTTTATGGGATTATAATTTTATATCACATTTATTAATTTTTTATTAATTAATTTTTTTTAATGGGATTATAATTTTATATCACATTTTTTATACTAATTAATTTTTTTTATTTTTATGGGATTATAATTTTATATCACATTTATTAATTATTCTGTCATTATTATTTTTTTTTATTTGGTCATTATTTTTTTTGTTTGATTTTTGTCCCACGGCATTTTTTATTAATTAATTTTTTTTTAATGGGATTATAATTTTATATCACATTTTTTATACTAATTAATTTTATTATTTTTATGGGATTATAATTTTATATCACATTTATTAATTATTCTGTCATTATTATTCTTTTTTTATTTGGTCATTATTTTTTTTGTTTGATTTTTGTCCCACGGCATTTTTTATTAATTAATTTTTTTTTAATGGGATTATAATTTTATATCACATTTTTTATACTAATTAATTTTTTTATTTTTATGGGATTATAATTTTATATCACATTTATTAATTATTCTGTCATTATTTTATTTTTTTTATTTGATCATTATTTTTTATTTTTATTTTTTGTCCCACTGGTTTTGGTGACTTATTTCGTCATTATTATTATAATTTATCTAATAAATCCTCCTCCCACCCATTATTATTCGCGGCAGGGATATTTAATTTAAATTATTACACATTTATCAATCATTCCATATTTCCATTACAATTATCCATTATTCCAGATATCTGGATTCACTGCAATCACGTTTATCAATGGTCAGTATATCCGGAAATACCACCCGGATATCCATGTTGATAGGTGAGCATTATAAACACGTTGTAAAAGACCACGGTACATGTGGGATAAGTCCACAGGCTTGCAAATCAACGGATCACATTTACCCGAAAACGAGATCAACGGTTGCTTGCTGTAGCTCAGATTTTTGCAGCGCATGAGATCAGAGTGGCCACCAGATAGCATATAAAAGATCCATGATCCGCTGAGGAGCTTGACCACCAAATCGCAGCTGATGATGGCCGCCAAAACGTAGCAAACTGGTCAAGTATTTTGCAGACGAAAAGAGCCGCGAATTGCAGATAAAGAGGAACGTTTTGTTGGGGAAATAAGCCATTAAAACGCAACATAAAACCCCACTATTTGTTGTAAGAATTGGAATAGTTTCACTGAAGAAAAACCCCATGATTTCGCTGGTTAAAGATGCCACCAAAACAGTGGAGCACGATTTCGCTGAGAAAACGTGCTACCAAATCGCAGAAGAATGGGCACGAATTTCATGAGATTGGTCCCACGATTTAGCAGAGATTGAGCCATGTAATTGCTGGCAAAAAGGCCACGAATTCGCAGCAGATGAGGGCACGCGTTTGCAGAGGAAGAAGGCCACGATTTTGTTGTGAGATTGGTCACGAATTTGCAAAGGACTGGAGGCACTATTTTTTCTTGGTAAAGAGCCAAAAATCTGCAGCAAAAAGGTCATGCGTTGTAGCAAAAGAGAGCGAAAAAATTGCTAGGAATATGGTCACGACTTGCAGCGAATGAGGACACCAATACGTAGATATTGGATCTTTTGGGATAATTATTCGATTTCTATATACTTCTGGTTGGCACCGTTGAGGGTGTAAATATTGAGAAAAGACAATATCACATGGTCAAGAAAATAACTGCAAACCAACAACCTTCTACAAAGAAAGAGATTCTGATCTAATTGATCTCCTTGCTGATTACATTGAAGAGCTCTGATGAGAGGAGACATCATGCATTGATGAAGGTAGATGGATAACTCACTCATGAAGTAATGAGACAATAAGATGGATGGGCAATTTACCCACTCCAATGATAAGTCAAAGAAGCACATGGTGGTTGTCCATAAACAACCAAGAATGATGACATGTCCTATCTATCCTAAGTAAACTTATACATCAACACCCCCCCCATAAGTGTAACTAGGCCTACTAAGGTACCCAATACAAACTCTCATAAGTGGAGAAAATGAGAAAACCCGTAGGAAAAAACTCCTCTCCTAAAGAGAGAAAACAACACAAAAGTGAAGGAAGGAGGTCTTAAGATAACCCCCGAGAGACAACTTCTTTCATGCCAAGCATCAATCGTAGCTATATAGAAAGCGAGGTGATGCCAAAGGTTTAGTGAAGATGTCAGCAACTTGCGCTTCAATAGGCAAATATTCCAGGTTGAGAACACCATCCTGGATGAGTTGGCGAATGAAGTGCATGTGGATGTCAATATGTTTGGTCCGTTGATGTTCCACTGGGTTGCGTGAAATGTGTATGGCACTCTTATTATCACACCGAAGAGTGGTGGGACGATCCTGCTGAATGCCAAACTCTGTAAGGAGTTGTCGAAGCCAAAGAACCTCCTGACTTGCAAGAATTGCAACACAATACTCAGCTTCTACAGAGGATAAAGCAATTGCATATTTCTTTTTGCAAGACCGTGAAATAGGTGTGAAGCCAAGACAATAGACAAAGCCAAATGTGGACTTTTGATCATCGACCGAACCAACCCAATCAGAGTCAGTGAATCCCACAAGCTGAAAAGCACCAGAAGAGTACTGAATACCAAAATTGGTAGTACCTTGAATGTACCTCAGAATGTGCTTTGCTTCCTTCCAGTGAATTTCATGAGGATCTTGAGAGAATCGAGAGACGAGTCCTATTGCAAAAGATATGTCAGGACGTGTATGAGTCAGATACAACAAACTCCCAATCAGTTGTCGATACAATGAATGATTAACATGTGGTGAGGAGCAACTAGAAGAGAGGGTGACTCCTGACTAAAATGGAGTACGGGAAAGTTTACAATCAACCATGCCAAAGAGCTGAAGTAAATCAAGTGCATACTTCTGCTGAAAAATGGAGATTCCTTCAGAAGACTAAAGAACCTGAAGACCAAGAAAATAATGTAGAAGCCCCAAATCTATCATATCAAATTGTCCCATCAATGCTTGTTGAATACTCTGAATCATAGATGAAGAACTCCCCGTGAGAATTAAATCACCCACATACAAAACCAAAATCAAGAGATCGATACCCTGCTTCTGAGTGTAAACTGTAGGATCAGAATGATAGCTACCAAACTTGGAAGAAATCAGAAAACTATCCATCTTCTCATACCAAGATCAAGGATCTCATTTGAGACCATAAAGAGAATGTTGGAGCCTACAAATAAGAGAAGAATCATGCACAAAACCAGGGGGCTGCTCCATGTAGATTTCTTCATCTAAGTCACCATGTAGAAAAGTGCTCTTTACATCCATCTGGTAGGTTGACCATCCTTGGGAAGCATCAAGTGAAATAACAATCAATCCCTTCAACTTGTGAAAATACCTTGGCCACAAGACGTGCCTTATGCTTGTCAACAGAGCCATCTACTGCATATTTGGTTCTACAGATCCATTTAGAACAAACTAGCTTTCGTCCCTTTGGAAGAGAGACGAGATTCCATGTGTGATTCTTCATCAATGAAGAATACTCCTCTGTCATGGCAGCATCCCACTCAAGTATGCCAACAACGTTAGAAAATTTTTGTGGATCATTTGAGATAGTATGACTCAAGAAGTAGACACTTATTGTTTGTGATTGAATAGGGGAAGAGGCTGAGGCTGAATAGCTGAAATCAATTGGCTCATAGCCATACCTGTCAGGCATCTTTCTCTCACGAAAGCTCCTCCTGAGATGCAGTTCTTGATCAAGTTGTTCATGTTCTTGATGCTCATGCTCCATTGGTGTAGGTGGTATATTTTCTTCTAGTTGATGTTGATGTTGAACTTCAAAAGCTTCATTATCATCTTCTAAAGCAAATTTGTCAACATATTCAACACCATTCTCTGTATGACAATCTGAAGATGGTGAAGGATTTGATGTGGGGTTGAATCCTTCATCAAAACAAACAGCTCGTTGAAAGAAGACTTCTTTAGTAATAGGTTCAAATAACCTATATGCTTTTATGTCCTCACAATAACCAACAAATATCAATGGTTGGTTTTTCCTCTCCATAGATTTGTGTTTTTCAACTGGTATTAAGGCCCATGTTGGACTGCCAAATACTCTAAAAGCAGAGACATCAAGCTTAACATGGCTCCAAGCTTCCTCTGGGATCTTATGCAGTACTGCCCGATGAGGCATCCTATTTTGAATGTAGTTTGTACAATTTATCGCTTCAGCCCAAAAGGAAGGTGCCATGTTCTTGGACTGAATCATATAGTTTGCCATTTCTTTTAGTGTTCTGTTCTTTCTTTCAACAACACCATTTTGCTGAGGGTTGTAGGGAACAATGAGCTGATGTTGAATGCCATGTTCTCTACAAAAATATGTGAATCCCTGATTGACATACTCCCCCCCATTATCTGTGCGTAGTTTCTTGATAGAAAGAGATGATTTCTTCTCAACAAAAGCCTTGAAGTTCTTAAAAGTAGCAATGAACTCACTCTTGTACTTAAGAAAGTACACCCAAGCGCGACATGAGAATTCATCAATGAAGGTGAGTGCATACTTAGCCCCTGAAAATGAGAGAGCTGGAAATGACATGAGATCGCTATGTACCAACTAAAGAGGTGTTGTAGCACGCCATGTTTTTCCTTTAGGAAAAGGATCTTGATGTTGTTTTCCAAGGACACAACCTGGACAAGCTCCATCAGTACAAGAAACTTTAGGAAGACTAAGCACCAATTTTTGGGTGCTCAACTGTTGCAAATATTTGTAGTTGAGATGTCCAAATCTTTCATGCCAAAGCCTACTCAAAGTATCAACATGTGCAATGAAAGAGGAACCTAAGGAAGACTCAAAAGAAGCACACTTAAACAGCCGAGAACTATGATCTACTTTTCCAAATGTAACAACAATGTCTGGATTTTGTAGTTCTTGAATGATTACATCATTAGGAGAAAACTCTATTGTTTTCCCATTACCAGAATGACAAATCTAATATATAGAGAGAAGATTTGCAGACATGTCAGGAACAAGAAGAAGATCATTAATGCACCCTTTATCTAACTACATTGTGACAGATCCAAGAACATCCAACTATGTAGAGTCTCCAACTGCAATCTTTCAAATGCTACATTCATATGTAGAAGCCAACAACTCATGAGAATGCGTCATGTGGTGTGAAGCACCAGAATTAAGTATCCAACTATCTGAAGATGCATACAAAGCTTGAGTTGATAAAGCATGTCCTTTACTAGTAGAAGAAGGTTTTGGTACATGTTGCTTCATGGCTTCATTCAAAGCTTCAAGTTTCAACCAACACTTAGATTCTACATTCCCAAGTCCGCCACAAAAACTACAGGTGTCATTTGACTTTTTCTTCTTTGTCTTGGAAGAAGACTCCCCAAACTTGGAAGATGGAGAAAAAGGTTTTGTTTTATGTTGAGGCTTGGAGGTAAACTCACTAACTGGAGCATAATCTTTCTTCTGCTTATACCGAGTCTTGTGCTTAGTTTTGGAGGTATGAACCATAAGAGCCTTATTGTTAGAGCCAAAAAGAGCATCTAATTGAATAAGCCTAATTAAGTAAGCTTAGATTGTTCTTTAGTAAGATGCTCACAAAAAAGATCAAATATTAAAATTAATAAAGGAAGGACAATTGATAAAAGTAAAAAGCATTGTTTTGTTTTATGTTAACAAAAGTGAATTAAAGAAAAGCTAGAAAAGATAAACAAACTATGATAAACACAAACTATGATAAACTTAAAATAATTTAATCAAAAGAAAACTTATTACCTAGCACTAGTTTGAATAATAACGTTTTTTTTGATGATATAACATTTTTATTTCCTTTTTAAAATTTTAGGATGTCACTAAGAAATAATAAAATCAAAATAGTAAAAAAAAAAAAAAATTATATACATTAAATTAATTAATAAATAAATATATACCAATAACATATCCATGACTTCGTTCATTTTCCTCAAGATCATAAAATCAAAGTAATAAAATTAAAAAAAGTTTACGTACACTAAAGAAGTAAAATAAAAAATTTATGAACACGATTGTTTATTACATAATTACATTTAGTTAGTTTTTTTTTTAATTTTGTTTCACCATTTTTTCATTTCTGAAATCAAAGTTTTAAAAATAAATAAATGAAATGAGAACTAAAGAAAATTTCAAGAAACATTACAGAGTTAGGAAAAACTGATTTTTATTAAAAGAATTTTCACACAAATCACAAGTCCTAGAATTATGCTAGTCCCTATGGACTAGGTTCAAATATAAGTTTCTAAGTCTTTCTAGACAAAACGTGCAATAGAAGGACCAAGCATAAAAAAGGAAGAAGGAGTTGAGCCAGAAGTGAAATAGAGCAATGGTGGTGAATCTCAAGGAGGAAACCTACATACAGAAACTGATTAGCTCCAAATGAAATAGAGCTTAAATACAACAACTAACAAGCAAACCTTTACCTCGTAAAGGCCATTGATGTCATGTGCCTTTGTGGGAAACCTTAATGACAAATTATTCCAGGTAATGACTCCTTATCGTAGGTCCAAAATTCTTCATAGATCAGAACTTGACATTGTTATCCATGCCACGGTTAGTAATATTATTTAACTCGGAAGGATGAAAACATACATCAAAAACTTCATTGTGATGTCCCCCAACTCCAACAATGCATATGTTGGTTTGAACGTTCGATAATCATACAGATTAATTCTTTCCAGTAGAAAATATAAGGGGAAGTTTCGGATCCGGATCTGGATTCGTGCAAGAATTATAATATTTCGTGGGTTTGTAAAACCATATTAACTAGGACCGAATAGAATGATTTAATGGAGATAATTTATCATCATGCATATTATCACCACCTGGCATGTATGGATAATCACTGCTTATATTTAACTTTTTATAAGTTCATCAAAGCCATCAGATAAGCTCAGATAACATAAGGTTTGCGTGGGAAATCAAAATCCGTTTAAGGACAAGGCTCAGAAGGGATAGCACTTTTCAGAAGTTTTAACGAGATCCAAGAATCAGACTCGTAGGAGGAGCAAAGGCCCGAAGCCTTTGAACACCCAGAAAATCTTCTAAGTTACCGAGCGATAAGAAGCTCTGGAGAGAGGAGAAAAAGTGGTCATTGGATCACAGTTCAACGGATCAATAGTCGTCTGATTGGAGGAAGGTGCATGAGCCTTAGTGCTTTGCACATAGAGAAGAGAGAACCTATCAAGGTTTGAGACTTGAGGTTTCCGAAGCTCAAAGAGCTGGAAACCTGAAGTAGAATCTCAGTAGTCTGATCGCAGGAACAGATCTAAGCCGTCATATTGTTCGGAGTAAACTTCAAGCATTGGATCGCCAGAGTGGATTTGAGCCGTCAGATATCGTGAGTCTGGAAGGAGGCAAGTTTGAAAATTGAAACAACCGAAGCGCGGAGAGACAAAGGGCCGAAGTGAATTTGGACCGTTGGATCCAAGAGGATACATGTCAATAGGTCGGAAGATCCAGAGGAAGGTGGAGGTTGATGTGTTGAAACACCCGAAGCCCAAAGAGTTGAAGAGCCGAGAGCCGTCAATCTATAAGTGGTCACTTGGCAGTAGATCACAAGCTCTGGGTAAAGTTGTTGTGGAGTTTCGGTTAAGAACTGAGACTGTCGAACCCCGAAGAACTGAAGAGATTTTGAGCCATTGGATCTAGGAGAAATGTGGCATAGATCCATGCACTCCAGGTAAAGTCCCTAAGTAATCATCGATCCTTAGATCAAGAGGAAACGTGGCAGAAATCCACATACTTCGCGGGGAGAGAAATGTTGAGAATTGAAAAGTCTGAAGTCCGGAGACGCGAAGGGATCGCAGTCGTTGATCCTAGGAGGTCACACATCAATGGATTATATCCTTTAGATAAAATACAAACAAGGGAAGGGTTGAAGTTTTGAGAACTCTGGAGTCCAGAGTTCTAGTGATCAACACCATTGATTTCGCGGGACAGGTTTCCGCAGATTGTCAACTCCGGGAGATTGGAGTACGAAAGGAGCTGGGCTTGAGATTTCAAAATCCTGAAGTCTGAAATTGTGAAGAGATCACAGTCGTTGATCTAGGAGAGGCGGATCTGGTCCATAGAGTTGAAATGCGCAGATCTGAACCGTTTATTTAGACCGTATCGTCAAGATCGCGAGATCGACGATCCCGTAACATTGTGGGGACATGAGTTGTGTGGAGTTTAAAATATTGAGGGTGGGCCGCAATTCAAACCATGGTTTCATCAGAAGGACACGTGGAAGCTTGAGGATAATTGTGGGCCCAAAAGTATTTTAACTCCAAACCACTTGTGGGTGTGCCCATAATCGCATGGTCATCGCCCAAGGTCACATTCAAGAGAGGGCTTATGTGAAAAGGAGCTATCGCTCAGCACTCTGAGATTTCACAATAGAGTGAAAGGGAAGGTCTTGGGTTCTATCAGACCTGCACTAAGAAACCGAAAGGGCCTGTGTCTTGATACAGAAGGAAACCATTTAGGTTTCAGAGAGTCATCAGACTCAAGAATCAGAGATCCTTTGACTTGGAGGTCGCGCAGCCCTACAGGGAGTAGGGGGGCTGCATCAGGTGGTATCAGAGCTGATATTGAGTTTATTTGTAGACAACAAACAAAGGAGAAAGGAGACAAATTGATATCAATTGTGGTATCAAGAAAATATGATTTCTATTTGTAGGTGATGCAGCGGAATCATGCCACCCAGAAGGCGTAGAGCGAATGCAGAAATAGAAGAAGAAATGAGGTGAATCTGAATGAGACTGGACACCATGGAAACAGTGCAGAGAAGAGCACCAGACACTGGAGATATCAGTGAAGCTGATACTAAAGAAGAAGAAGTCGAAGAAAATGTAGCAGAGGATGTTGCACATGATCGCTTGATAAAAGTTGTTTCAAAGATAGGAGCCAGAGAAAAAATAGAGGTACCAATGTTTGAAGGCAATTTAGAAGTTGAAGAATTGTTGGATTGTGTACATGCTATGGAAAAATACTTTGATTATGAATATTTCGAAGAAGACAAGATGGTGAAGCATGCAGTGACAAGACTGAAAGGTCATGCAATGCTATGGTGGGATGAACTGCAAGCCAAATGCAAGAGAAATGGTAAGAAGAAAATTAAAAACTAGGATAGGATGGTAGCCAAGTTGAAGGCCAAATTTATCCCAAAGGAATATCAAATCAATATGTTCAAGATATTGTAGAACCTGATACATAGGGGATTATCAGTGAAGGAGTACACTGAGGAATTTTACCGACTGAACATCAGGGTTGGATAGAAAGAGAATGAAGATGAGAAAACAACCAAGTATATAAATGGGTTGAGATATGAAATACAAGAGGAGATCATCATGGTGTCTTTTAGTAAAGTTGAGGATGCTTATCAAGAAGCCTTGAAAACTGAAGAAAAATTGGCCAGGAAGCAAAGCTAGCGAAGCAGAGGTAAGGGAACCACCAGAGAGAAGTTCTAGAAGCCGAAGCATGAAGCTGACAAACAACATAGTCACCATGATAAGGGTGGAAGTTATAAAGAAGGACATCAAGGAGGAAGAAGCTCTTTTTCTAGAGGAAGAGCTAGCGGAGGCATAGTAAAATGTTATACCTGTGGAAAACAAGGGCACAAGTCTTGGGAATGTCCCGAGAGAAAGTATGAAGGAGGAGGTGAAGCACATGTCACTGAATCATATAAGTAGGTGGAAGAAGAAGCGACAAAAGGAGGGAAGAACCTCATGATGAGGAAGATTATTCTTAAACCAGAGAAGGAACCAGAGGAACCAATTCAACGAACAAGTCTGTTCATAACTGCTTGCAAGTCAAAAGACAAAGTTTGCAAGGTGATCATAGATAGTGGGAGAACTGACAATTTAGTATCCACAGAGATGGCGGGGAAGATTTAATTGAAGACAACTGCACATCCAAACTTGTACAAGGTATCATGGTTGTAGAAAGGACATCAAGTAATGGTAAGTCAACAATGCCAAGTTGAATTTCAAATAGGAGGTTACATAGATGAAATATTATGTGATGTAATTCCTATGGATGTTTGTCATATTTTATTGGGGAGACCATGGTAGTTTGACCGAAAAGTTATTCATGATGGAAGAAATAATACTTATACCCTAGAAAAGAATGGTAGAATGCATATGTTGTTACCAATTGAAGATAAAGAGAAAAAGAGGGAAGCTAGTTCAAGCATACTTCTCATGAGTGGGAGGAAACTCTTGAATGAAGTCAAGAAGGAGAAAGAAATACAATTTGTTGTAGTGAGGAAGTCGAGAGTTATCATTACAAATACTTATGTGGAATATTTGCCTAAAGAAATCCAGGAGTTGTTAGAAAACTTTGCTGACATAGTAGTGGATGAGTTACCTCACTCATTTCCACCCATTAGGAGTATAAGCCATCATATTGACTTTATTCTAGGAGCTAGTTTACCAAACAAAGCATCTTATAGGTTGAAACCTAGAGAGAATGAGGAAGTCAAAAATCAA
>ML784400.1:440916-497180 GCA_009831015.1 Picea engelmannii
AGACCACGGTACATGTGGGATAAGTCCACAGGCTTGCAAATCAACGGATCACATTTACCCGAAAACGAGATCAACGGTTGCTTGCTGTAGCTCAGATTTTTGCAGCGCATGAGATCAGAGTGGCCACCAGATAGCATATAAAAGATCCATGATCCGCTGAGGAGCTTGACCACCAAATCGCAGCTGATGATGGCCGCCAAAACGTAGCAAACTGGTCAAGTATTTTGCAGACGAAAAGAGCCGCGAATTGCAGATAAAGAGGAACGTTTTGTTGGGGAAATAAGCCATTAAAACGCAACATAAAACCCCACTATTTGTTGTAAGAATTGGAATAGTTTCACTGAAGAAAAACCCCATGATTTCGCTGGTTAAAGATGCCACCAAAACAGTGGAGCACGATTTCGCTGAGAAAACGTGCTACCAAATCGCAGAAGAATGGGCACGAATTTCATGAGATTGGTCCCACGATTTAGCAGAGATTGAGCCATGTAATTGCTGGCAAAAAGGCCACGAATTCGCAGCAGATGAGGGCACGCGTTTGCAGAGGAAGAAGGCCACGATTTTGTTGTGAGATTGGTCACGAATTTGCAAAGGACTGGAGGCACTATTTTTTCTTGGTAAAGAGCCAAAAATCTGCAGCAAAAAGGTCATGCGTTGTAGCAAAAGAGAGCGAAAAAATTGCTAGGAATATGGTCACGACTTGCAGCGAATGAGGACACCAATACGTAGATATTGGATCTTTTGGGATAATTATTCGATTTCTATATACTTCTGGTTGGCACCGTTGAGGGTGTAAATATTGAGAAAAGACAATATCACATGGTCAAGAAAATAACTGCAAACCAACAACCTTCTACAAAGAAAGAGATTCTGATCTAATTGATCTCCTTGCTGATTACATTGAAGAGCTCTGATGAGAGGAGACATCATGCATTGATGAAGGTAGATGGATAACTCACTCATGAAGTAATGAGACAATAAGATGGATGGGCAATTTACCCACTCCAATGATAAGTCAAAGAAGCACATGGTGGTTGTCCATAAACAACCAAGAATGATGACATGTCCTATCTATCCTAAGTAAACTTATACATCAACACCCCCCCCATAAGTGTAACTAGGCCTACTAAGGTACCCAATACAAACTCTCATAAGTGGAGAAAATGAGAAAACCCGTAGGAAAAAACTCCTCTCCTAAAGAGAGAAAACAACACAAAAGTGAAGGAAGGAGGTCTTAAGATAACCCCCGAGAGACAACTTCTTTCATGCCAAGCATCAATCGTAGCTATATAGAAAGCGAGGTGATGCCAAAGGTTTAGTGAAGATGTCAGCAACTTGCGCTTCAATAGGCAAATATTCCAGGTTGAGAACACCATCCTGGATGAGTTGGCGAATGAAGTGCATGTGGATGTCAATATGTTTGGTCCGTTGATGTTCCACTGGGTTGCGTGAAATGTGTATGGCACTCTTATTATCACACCGAAGAGTGGTGGGACGATCCTGCTGAATGCCAAACTCTGTAAGGAGTTGTCGAAGCCAAAGAACCTCCTGACTTGCAAGAATTGCAACACAATACTCAGCTTCTACAGAGGATAAAGCAATTGCATATTTCTTTTTGCAAGACCGTGAAATAGGTGTGAAGCCAAGACAATAGACAAAGCCAAATGTGGACTTTTGATCATCGACCGAACCAACCCAATCAGAGTCAGTGAATCCCACAAGCTGAAAAGCACCAGAAGAGTACTGAATACCAAAATTGGTAGTACCTTGAATGTACCTCAGAATGTGCTTTGCTTCCTTCCAGTGAATTTCATGAGGATCTTGAGAGAATCGAGAGACGAGTCCTATTGCAAAAGATATGTCAGGACGTGTATGAGTCAGATACAACAAACTCCCAATCAGTTGTCGATACAATGAATGATTAACATGTGGTGAGGAGCAACTAGAAGAGAGGGTGACTCCTGACTAAAATGGAGTACGGGAAAGTTTACAATCAACCATGCCAAAGAGCTGAAGTAAATCAAGTGCATACTTCTGCTGAAAAATGGAGATTCCTTCAGAAGACTAAAGAACCTGAAGACCAAGAAAATAATGTAGAAGCCCCAAATCTATCATATCAAATTGTCCCATCAATGCTTGTTGAATACTCTGAATCATAGATGAAGAACTCCCCGTGAGAATTAAATCACCCACATACAAAACCAAAATCAAGAGATCGATACCCTGCTTCTGAGTGTAAACTGTAGGATCAGAATGATAGCTACCAAACTTGGAAGAAATCAGAAAACTATCCATCTTCTCATACCAAGATCAAGGATCTCATTTGAGACCATAAAGAGAATGTTGGAGCCTACAAATAAGAGAAGAATCATGCACAAAACCAGGGGGCTGCTCCATGTAGATTTCTTCATCTAAGTCACCATGTAGAAAAGTGCTCTTTACATCCATCTGGTAGGTTGACCATCCTTGGGAAGCATCAAGTGAAATAACAATCAATCCCTTCAACTTGTGAAAATACCTTGGCCACAAGACGTGCCTTATGCTTGTCAACAGAGCCATCTACTGCATATTTGGTTCTACAGATCCATTTAGAACAAACTAGCTTTCGTCCCTTTGGAAGAGAGACGAGATTCCATGTGTGATTCTTCATCAATGAAGAATACTCCTCTGTCATGGCAGCATCCCACTCAAGTATGCCAACAACGTTAGAAAATTTTTGTGGATCATTTGAGATAGTATGACTCAAGAAGTAGACACTTATTGTTTGTGATTGAATAGGGGAAGAGGCTGAGGCTGAATAGCTGAAATCAATTGGCTCATAGCCATACCTGTCAGGCATCTTTCTCTCACGAAAGCTCCTCCTGAGATGCAGTTCTTGATCAAGTTGTTCATGTTCTTGATGCTCATGCTCCATTGGTGTAGGTGGTATATTTTCTTCTAGTTGATGTTGATGTTGAACTTCAAAAGCTTCATTATCATCTTCTAAAGCAAATTTGTCAACATATTCAACACCATTCTCTGTATGACAATCTGAAGATGGTGAAGGATTTGATGTGGGGTTGAATCCTTCATCAAAACAAACAGCTCGTTGAAAGAAGACTTCTTTAGTAATAGGTTCAAATAACCTATATGCTTTTATGTCCTCACAATAACCAACAAATATCAATGGTTGGTTTTTCCTCTCCATAGATTTGTGTTTTTCAACTGGTATTAAGGCCCATGTTGGACTGCCAAATACTCTAAAAGCAGAGACATCAAGCTTAACATGGCTCCAAGCTTCCTCTGGGATCTTATGCAGTACTGCCCGATGAGGCATCCTATTTTGAATGTAGTTTGTACAATTTATCGCTTCAGCCCAAAAGGAAGGTGCCATGTTCTTGGACTGAATCATATAGTTTGCCATTTCTTTTAGTGTTCTGTTCTTTCTTTCAACAACACCATTTTGCTGAGGGTTGTAGGGAACAATGAGCTGATGTTGAATGCCATGTTCTCTACAAAAATATGTGAATCCCTGATTGACATACTCCCCCCCATTATCTGTGCGTAGTTTCTTGATAGAAAGAGATGATTTCTTCTCAACAAAAGCCTTGAAGTTCTTAAAAGTAGCAATGAACTCACTCTTGTACTTAAGAAAGTACACCCAAGCGCGACATGAGAATTCATCAATGAAGGTGAGTGCATACTTAGCCCCTGAAAATGAGAGAGCTGGAAATGACATGAGATCGCTATGTACCAACTAAAGAGGTGTTGTAGCACGCCATGTTTTTCCTTTAGGAAAAGGATCTTGATGTTGTTTTCCAAGGACACAACCTGGACAAGCTCCATCAGTACAAGAAACTTTAGGAAGACTAAGCACCAATTTTTGGGTGCTCAACTGTTGCAAATATTTGTAGTTGAGATGTCCAAATCTTTCATGCCAAAGCCTACTCAAAGTATCAACATGTGCAATGAAAGAGGAACCTAAGGAAGACTCAAAAGAAGCACACTTAAACAGCCGAGAACTATGATCTACTTTTCCAAATGTAACAACAATGTCTGGATTTTGTAGTTCTTGAATGATTACATCATTAGGAGAAAACTCTATTGTTTTCCCATTACCAGAATGACAAATCTAATATATAGAGAGAAGATTTGCAGACATGTCAGGAACAAGAAGAAGATCATTAATGCACCCTTTATCTAACTACATTGTGACAGATCCAAGAACATCCAACTATGTAGAGTCTCCAACTGCAATCTTTCAAATGCTACATTCATATGTAGAAGCCAACAACTCATGAGAATGCGTCATGTGGTGTGAAGCACCAGAATTAAGTATCCAACTATCTGAAGATGCATACAAAGCTTGAGTTGATAAAGCATGTCCTTTACTAGTAGAAGAAGGTTTTGGTACATGTTGCTTCATGGCTTCATTCAAAGCTTCAAGTTTCAACCAACACTTAGATTCTACATTCCCAAGTCCGCCACAAAAACTACAGGTGTCATTTGACTTTTTCTTCTTTGTCTTGGAAGAAGACTCCCCAAACTTGGAAGATGGAGAAAAAGGTTTTGTTTTATGTTGAGGCTTGGAGGTAAACTCACTAACTGGAGCATAATCTTTCTTCTGCTTATACCGAGTCTTGTGCTTAGTTTTGGAGGTATGAACCATAAGAGCCTTATTGTTAGAGCCAAAAAGAGCATCTAATTGAATAAGCCTAATTAAGTAAGCTTAGATTGTTCTTTAGTAAGATGCTCACAAAAAAGATCAAATATTAAAATTAATAAAGGAAGGACAATTGATAAAAGTAAAAAGCATTGTTTTGTTTTATGTTAACAAAAGTGAATTAAAGAAAAGCTAGAAAAGATAAACAAACTATGATAAACACAAACTATGATAAACTTAAAATAATTTAATCAAAAGAAAACTTATTACCTAGCACTAGTTTGAATAATAACGTTTTTTTTGATGATATAACATTTTTATTTCCTTTTTAAAATTTTAGGATGTCACTAAGAAATAATAAAATCAAAATAGTAAAAAAAAAAAAAAATTATATACATTAAATTAATTAATAAATAAATATATACCAATAACATATCCATGACTTCGTTCATTTTCCTCAAGATCATAAAATCAAAGTAATAAAATTAAAAAAAGTTTACGTACACTAAAGAAGTAAAATAAAAAATTTATGAACACGATTGTTTATTACATAATTACATTTAGTTAGTTTTTTTTTTAATTTTGTTTCACCATTTTTTCATTTCTGAAATCAAAGTTTTAAAAATAAATAAATGAAATGAGAACTAAAGAAAATTTCAAGAAACATTACAGAGTTAGGAAAAACTGATTTTTATTAAAAGAATTTTCACACAAATCACAAGTCCTAGAATTATGCTAGTCCCTATGGACTAGGTTCAAATATAAGTTTCTAAGTCTTTCTAGACAAAACGTGCAATAGAAGGACCAAGCATAAAAAAGGAAGAAGGAGTTGAGCCAGAAGTGAAATAGAGCAATGGTGGTGAATCTCAAGGAGGAAACCTACATACAGAAACTGATTAGCTCCAAATGAAATAGAGCTTAAATACAACAACTAACAAGCAAACCTTTACCTCGTAAAGGCCATTGATGTCATGTGCCTTTGTGGGAAACCTTAATGACAAATTATTCCAGGTAATGACTCCTTATCGTAGGTCCAAAATTCTTCATAGATCAGAACTTGACATTGTTATCCATGCCACGGTTAGTAATATTATTTAACTCGGAAGGATGAAAACATACATCAAAAACTTCATTGTGATGTCCCCCAACTCCAACAATGCATATGTTGGTTTGAACGTTCGATAATCATACAGATTAATTCTTTCCAGTAGAAAATATAAGGGGAAGTTTCGGATCCGGATCTGGATTCGTGCAAGAATTATAATATTTCGTGGGTTTGTAAAACCATATTAACTAGGACCGAATAGAATGATTTAATGGAGATAATTTATCATCATGCATATTATCACCACCTGGCATGTATGGATAATCACTGCTTATATTTAACTTTTTATAAGTTCATCAAAGCCATCAGATAAGCTCAGATAACATAAGGTTTGCGTGGGAAATCAAAATCCGTTTAAGGACAAGGCTCAGAAGGGATAGCACTTTTCAGAAGTTTTAACGAGATCCAAGAATCAGACTCGTAGGAGGAGCAAAGGCCCGAAGCCTTTGAACACCCAGAAAATCTTCTAAGTTACCGAGCGATAAGAAGCTCTGGAGAGAGGAGAAAAAGTGGTCATTGGATCACAGTTCAACGGATCAATAGTCGTCTGATTGGAGGAAGGTGCATGAGCCTTAGTGCTTTGCACATAGAGAAGAGAGAACCTATCAAGGTTTGAGACTTGAGGTTTCCGAAGCTCAAAGAGCTGGAAACCTGAAGTAGAATCTCAGTAGTCTGATCGCAGGAACAGATCTAAGCCGTCATATTGTTCGGAGTAAACTTCAAGCATTGGATCGCCAGAGTGGATTTGAGCCGTCAGATATCGTGAGTCTGGAAGGAGGCAAGTTTGAAAATTGAAACAACCGAAGCGCGGAGAGACAAAGGGCCGAAGTGAATTTGGACCGTTGGATCCAAGAGGATACATGTCAATAGGTCGGAAGATCCAGAGGAAGGTGGAGGTTGATGTGTTGAAACACCCGAAGCCCAAAGAGTTGAAGAGCCGAGAGCCGTCAATCTATAAGTGGTCACTTGGCAGTAGATCACAAGCTCTGGGTAAAGTTGTTGTGGAGTTTCGGTTAAGAACTGAGACTGTCGAACCCCGAAGAACTGAAGAGATTTTGAGCCATTGGATCTAGGAGAAATGTGGCATAGATCCATGCACTCCAGGTAAAGTCCCTAAGTAATCATCGATCCTTAGATCAAGAGGAAACGTGGCAGAAATCCACATACTTCGCGGGGAGAGAAATGTTGAGAATTGAAAAGTCTGAAGTCCGGAGACGCGAAGGGATCGCAGTCGTTGATCCTAGGAGGTCACACATCAATGGATTATATCCTTTAGATAAAATACAAACAAGGGAAGGGTTGAAGTTTTGAGAACTCTGGAGTCCAGAGTTCTAGTGATCAACACCATTGATTTCGCGGGACAGGTTTCCGCAGATTGTCAACTCCGGGAGATTGGAGTACGAAAGGAGCTGGGCTTGAGATTTCAAAATCCTGAAGTCTGAAATTGTGAAGAGATCACAGTCGTTGATCTAGGAGAGGCGGATCTGGTCCATAGAGTTGAAATGCGCAGATCTGAACCGTTTATTTAGACCGTATCGTCAAGATCGCGAGATCGACGATCCCGTAACATTGTGGGGACATGAGTTGTGTGGAGTTTAAAATATTGAGGGTGGGCCGCAATTCAAACCATGGTTTCATCAGAAGGACACGTGGAAGCTTGAGGATAATTGTGGGCCCAAAAGTATTTTAACTCCAAACCACTTGTGGGTGTGCCCATAATCGCATGGTCATCGCCCAAGGTCACATTCAAGAGAGGGCTTATGTGAAAAGGAGCTATCGCTCAGCACTCTGAGATTTCACAATAGAGTGAAAGGGAAGGTCTTGGGTTCTATCAGACCTGCACTAAGAAACCGAAAGGGCCTGTGTCTTGATACAGAAGGAAACCATTTAGGTTTCAGAGAGTCATCAGACTCAAGAATCAGAGATCCTTTGACTTGGAGGTCGCGCAGCCCTACAGGGAGTAGGGGGGCTGCATCAGGTGGTATCAGAGCTGATATTGAGTTTATTTGTAGACAACAAACAAAGGAGAAAGGAGACAAATTGATATCAATTGTGGTATCAAGAAAATATGATTTCTATTTGTAGGTGATGCAGCGGAATCATGCCACCCAGAAGGCGTAGAGCGAATGCAGAAATAGAAGAAGAAATGAGGTGAATCTGAATGAGACTGGACACCATGGAAACAGTGCAGAGAAGAGCACCAGACACTGGAGATATCAGTGAAGCTGATACTAAAGAAGAAGAAGTCGAAGAAAATGTAGCAGAGGATGTTGCACATGATCGCTTGATAAAAGTTGTTTCAAAGATAGGAGCCAGAGAAAAAATAGAGGTACCAATGTTTGAAGGCAATTTAGAAGTTGAAGAATTGTTGGATTGTGTACATGCTATGGAAAAATACTTTGATTATGAATATTTCGAAGAAGACAAGATGGTGAAGCATGCAGTGACAAGACTGAAAGGTCATGCAATGCTATGGTGGGATGAACTGCAAGCCAAATGCAAGAGAAATGGTAAGAAGAAAATTAAAAACTAGGATAGGATGGTAGCCAAGTTGAAGGCCAAATTTATCCCAAAGGAATATCAAATCAATATGTTCAAGATATTGTAGAACCTGATACATAGGGGATTATCAGTGAAGGAGTACACTGAGGAATTTTACCGACTGAACATCAGGGTTGGATAGAAAGAGAATGAAGATGAGAAAACAACCAAGTATATAAATGGGTTGAGATATGAAATACAAGAGGAGATCATCATGGTGTCTTTTAGTAAAGTTGAGGATGCTTATCAAGAAGCCTTGAAAACTGAAGAAAAATTGGCCAGGAAGCAAAGCTAGCGAAGCAGAGGTAAGGGAACCACCAGAGAGAAGTTCTAGAAGCCGAAGCATGAAGCTGACAAACAACATAGTCACCATGATAAGGGTGGAAGTTATAAAGAAGGACATCAAGGAGGAAGAAGCTCTTTTTCTAGAGGAAGAGCTAGCGGAGGCATAGTAAAATGTTATACCTGTGGAAAACAAGGGCACAAGTCTTGGGAATGTCCCGAGAGAAAGTATGA
The DNA here is from genome assembly GCA_009831015.1 of Picea engelmannii. Lineage (NCBI taxonomy): Eukaryota > Viridiplantae > Streptophyta > Pinopsida > Pinales > Pinaceae > Picea > Picea engelmannii. The sequence goes on from ML784400.1 coordinate 449,721, forward strand.
AGGAGGAGGTGAAGCACATGTCACTGAATCATATAAGTAGGTGGAAGAAGAAGCGACAAAAGGAGGGAAGAACCTCATGATGAGGAAGATTATTCTTAAACCAGAGAAGGAACCAGAGGAACCAATTCAACGAACAAGTCTGTTCATAACTGCTTGCAAGTCAAAAGACAAAGTTTGCAAGGTGATCATAGATAGTGGGAGAACTGACAATTTAGTATCCACAGAGATGGCGGGGAAGATTTAATTGAAGACAACTGCACATCCAAACTTGTACAAGGTATCATGGTTGTAGAAAGGACATCAAGTAATGGTAAGTCAACAATGCCAAGTTGAATTTCAAATAGGAGGTTACATAGATGAAATATTATGTGATGTAATTCCTATGGATGTTTGTCATATTTTATTGGGGAGACCATGGTAGTTTGACCGAAAAGTTATTCATGATGGAAGAAATAATACTTATACCCTAGAAAAGAATGGTAGAATGCATATGTTGTTACCAATTGAAGATAAAGAGAAAAAGAGGGAAGCTAGTTCAAGCATACTTCTCATGAGTGGGAGGAAACTCTTGAATGAAGTCAAGAAGGAGAAAGAAATACAATTTGTTGTAGTGAGGAAGTCGAGAGTTATCATTACAAATACTTATGTGGAATATTTGCCTAAAGAAATCCAGGAGTTGTTAGAAAACTTTGCTGACATAGTAGTGGATGAGTTACCTCACTCATTTCCACCCATTAGGAGTATAAGCCATCATATTGACTTTATTCTAGGAGCTAGTTTACCAAACAAAGCATCTTATAGGTTGAAACCTAGAGAGAATGAGGAAGTCAAAAATCAATTCCAAGAGTTGTTGGATAAAGGTTTATTCAGGGAAATCCTAAGCCCATGCGCAGTACAAACTGTGTTAAGTCCAAATAAAGATGGAGGATGGAGAATGTGTACAAATTCCAGAGCCATCAATAAGATAACCATTAGGTATATATTTCCTTTACCGAGGATGGATGATTTGATGGATTGTTTGAGTGGAGCAAGCTATTTTTCCAAGATATAACTGAAGAGTGGATATCATCAAATAAGAATGAGAGAGGGAGATGAATGGAAAACAACATTCAAGACAAATGAAGGATTGTTTGAATGCCTGGTCATGCTATTTGGTTTGACAAATGCACCAAGCACATTTATGAGATTAATGAATGAAGTACTGAAAGACTTCATAGGGAAATTTGTCATAGTATATCTGGATGACATACTAATCTTCAATAAGACAAAGAGAGAACACTTAAGACATCTGACATTAGTGATGGAAAGGTTGCAGCAAGAGAAGTTGATAAATATGAAGAAAAGTTCTTTTATAAAGACAAAACTCATATACTTGGGTTTTGTGATCTCTTCAAATGAATTGAAGATGGATCCAGAACAGGTGAGAGCAATCAGAGAATGGTCATCACCAAGAAGCATATTTGAGGTAAGAAGTTTTCATGGGTTAGCAAGATTTTATAGAAAGTTTATCATAAATTTCAATGGCATATGTGCACCCATGTTGGACACTGTGAAGAAGAAACACAAGTCCTTTAGTTGGACAGAGGAAGCTGAAATTTTTTTCAAAATGTTGAGGGTGAAAATCACAGAACAACAAATTTTGGTCTTGCCAGATTTTGGAAAAACATTTCAGGTGAGATGTGATTCAAGTGGATTAGCTATTGGAGAAGTCTTGAGTCAGGATAATAGGCCAGTTGCTTATTTCCGTGAGAAGTTGAATGACACCAAGCACAAGTGTTCCACATATGACAAATAATTTTATGTAGTGATTCAAGCTTTGAATAAGTGGAGACACTATCTAATTCCTAAAGAATTTGTCTTGTATAGTGATAACCAAGCTTTGCAGTTTATTACTAGGCAAGAAAAGTTGAATCAGAAACATGCAAAATGGGTAGAATGTATGAAAATTTTTACTTTTGTTATTAAACATATTGTTGGAACTACTAACAAAGTTGCAGATGCTTTGAGCAGGAGGAGTTTGATTGTACAAGAGTTCCAAGTGGAAACCTTGGGGTTTGAACACCTCAAGAAGATGTATAAAGAAGATGTAGATTTTAAGGAAGCTTATGAGGCATGCAAGAACCCTTTTTTGGGAGAAAAAATCCCATGGACTGAATATTTGATCCAGGATGGATTACTATTCAAAGGAAGTCAATTATGCATACCAAAATTCTCAATGAGGGATAACCTGTTGAAAGAGAAACACAACAGAGGTTTAGTTGGACATTTTGGTCATGATAAGAAATTTGCACAGCTGAGTAATTCGTATTATTGGTCGAGCATGAGAGAAGAGGTGAAAATTTTTGTGAACAAATGCAGAATTTGTCAATATGCAAAAGGAAGACAACAAATCACTAGTTTGTATCAGCCATTACCAATTCTAGAGAGGTCGTGGGATGCAATCAATATGGAATTTGTTTTGGGATTGCCTAGAACTCAAAAAGGGGGCAATTCCATATTTGTTGTGGTGGACAGATTTTAAAAAATGACACATTTCATACCATTCCAAAAGACGAACGATGCTACATGCATAGGCAATTTTTTTTTCAGAGAGGTAGTAAGACTACATGGATTGTTGAGGAGCGTAGTCTCAGACAAGGACACCAAATTTGTAGGATACTTTTGGAGGACTCCATGGAAAAGGCTGGGGACAAAATTGTCCTTTAGTTCAACATATCACCCTCAGACAGATGGACATACTGAAGTAGTAAACAAGATTCTGGGAAACTTGTTGAGAATTTTAGTCACTGAGCAAGGTCGTCAATGGGATCAGATTTCGACACAAGCAGAATTTGCATTCAACAATTCAGTGAACAAGAGCACAGGGAAAATTCCATTTGAAATTGTGTATGGTATACAGCCAAGAGGGATTACAGAATTGAGAGATATGAATCAAGATGAGTTCAGAAGTGCTAGAGAAGAGGATTTTGCAACATAGATGCAGAAACTCCATGACAAAGTCAGAGAACATCTACAAAACAATAGCCAGAAATACAAGAGCAGAGTTGATCAAAAGAGGAGAGAAGTTCAATTCGAGGTTGGAGATGAATTTTTACCTCATTTTAGAAAATAAAGGTTTCCAAGGGGAACATATAACAAGTTGAAAATGAAGAAGATAGGACCATGCAAGATTCTCAGAAAATTCGCAGCCAATGTTTATGAAATTGAGTTTCCAAACAATGTTGGGATATTGTCGATATTCAATGTTGCAGATCTGTATCCTTACAGGAGAGATGAGGTAGGAGAATCATATGATTAGAAAGAAGTTTAGTGGGAAGAGCAATTGCCCACAACAGAAAAACCTTAGATGGAGAAAATCATTGAACAGAGCGATGGAAAGAAGACTAGGAGAAAGACATATCCTGAGTACTTAGTGAAGTGGAGAGATCACCCAATGGAAGATGCAAGTTGGGTTACAGAACCTGATATTTTGAAGCATGGAAAGACAGTGCAGGAGCTCATGGACAGGAGTCCATGAAAATTTTAACCAGAGGAGTATGATGCAGGAGCATCACCTTCAAAGTTAAAGCGCAAGCGTGGAGGCAAAGGAACGACATGTTAGCAAATGACATAATTTCAAATCAGAATTAAACCAGGTTGTTGAGATATTTTGTAAACAACATTTTAAAAAATGTAACTTGTTTGTAAAGTCGTGAAGGACTATAAGGGATTGTAGATATTGAGTGTTGACTCTTATATGGAAATAACTATTAGTTATTGTAATAGGAAAAAGTAGGTAACATCTATGAGTTGATAGGAAAGGTTGTAGACAGGACGAGAGAGCTCGTGGAGCCGATCCTTAGATAGTTGTTGTTGCATTTGTAAAATTATCAATAAGAAATCAGAGAGATCAGAGGGATCAGTAGAACAGAGTAGAGTAGAAGAAACACTATGTAATTTTTTTTCATAAATGAATAGAACAAACAAAATTGTTCCAAATCCTTGAACTATGTTCATTTGATGTATGGATGAATGAATGTTATATTCTATGTATGTGATTTATTATAATTCGTTCATGTATGATTGTTCGAGAGATTGACTGTATGAAGTTGTGTCGAAACTGGATGAGTTTCAATTGTTTCTCTTCTAACACTCATATGCAAGGTGTGCATCTCGAACACAAGTTGTGCATCGAATGATTCTTGGAGTGACTCGGAGAAGTTCAGAGATAACAAAGGAAACTTAGACCAGGTGCAAGGTGTGCACAGCGTCAAGAAGTGACCAAGCGTCAAAAAACCTAGGACAGAGAAATGCCAAGTGGACAAGAAGAATTTATTTTCAATAAATCCTTCTAACTAAGTTATCGAAAATCCTAATAACTCAAGGTGTGCATGGGAAATATAAATATATTTAAGGACAAATATTATAAGGGATATCATTTTTCAGAAGTGTTAACGAGATCCAAGAATCGAACTCGTAGGAGGAGCAAAGGCCCGAAGCCTTTGAACACCCAGAAAATCTTCTAAGTAATAGAGAGATCAGAAGCTCAGGAGAGAGGAGCGATAGTGGTCATTGGATCACAGTTCAATGGATCAACAGTCATCTGATCGGAGGAAGGTGCATGAGCCTTAATGCTTTGCACAAAGAGGAGAGAGAACCTATCAAGGTTTGAGACTTGAGGTTTCTGAACCCCAAAGAGTCGAAAACCCAAAGTAGAATCTCAGTCGTTCGATCATAGGAAAAAATATGAGCCATCAAATTGTTCAGAGTAAACTTCAAGCATCAGATCGCTAGAGTGGTTCTGAGCCGTTAAATATCATGAGTCTGAAAGGAGGCAAGTTTGAAACTTGAAACACCCAAAGCACGGAGAGCCAAAGGGCCGAAGTGAATATGGACCATTGGATCCAGGAGGATACGTGTCGACAGGTCGAAATATCCAAAGGAAGGCAGAGGTTGAAGTGTTGAAACACCCAAAGCCCGAAGAGCCAAAGAGTCGAGAGCCATCGGTATATAAGTGGCCACTTGGTAGTAGATCACAAGCTCTGGGTAAATTTTTTGTGGATTTTCGGTTAAGAACTGAGACTGCCGAACCCTGAAGACCCAAAGTGATTCAGATCCATTGGATCTAGGAGAGACATGACATAGATCCATGCACTCTGGGTAAAGTCCCAAAGTAATCCTCGATTGTTAGATCAAGAGGACACGCGACAGAAATCCGCATACTTTGCAGGGAGAGAAAAGTTCAGAATTGAAAATTCCAAAGTACGGAGACGCGAAGGGATCGCAGTCATTGATCCTAGGAGGTCACGCGTAAGTGGATTAGAGCCTTCGGATAAAATCCAAACAAGGGAAGTGTTGAAGTTTTGAGAACTCCGGAGTCTGGAGTTCCAAAGTGATCAGCACCATTGATTTCGCAGGACAAGTGTCTGCAGATTGTCAACTCTGGTAAATTGGAGTACGGAAGGAGTTGGGCTTGATATTTCAAAATCCTAAAGTCCGAAATTGTGAAGAGATCACAATCGTTGATCTAGGAGAGGTGGATCTAGTCCGTAGAGTTGAAAGGCGCAGATATGAACCGTCGATTTAGAACGTATCATCAAGATCATGAGATCGACGATCCCATACCATTGCAGGGACAAGACTTGCGTGGAGTTTAAAATATTGAGGGTGAGCTGCAATTCAAACCATGGTTTCATCAGAAGGACACGTGGAAGATTGAGGATAATTACGGGCCCAAAAGTAGTTTAACTCCAAACCATTTGTGGGTGTGCCCGCAATCACATGTTCATCGCCCAAGGTCACATTCAAGAGAGGGCTTATCTAAAAAGGAGATATTGCTCAACACTTTGAGATTTCGTAGCAGAGAGAAAGGGAAGGTCATGGGTTCTATCGGACCTGCACCAAGAAACTGAAAGGGCATGTGTCTTGATAAAGAGGGAAACCATTTAGGTTTCAGAGAGTCATCAGACTCAAGAATCAGAGATCATTTGACCAGGGGGTCATGCATCCCTATGGGGAGTAGGGGGGCTACATCAGATATGTGAACCTATCGATTTCCTTGGTGAACATAGGTTGAGCCTCGGCCAACATCTGCCAAAGACCTTTTGATTTCAACAACTATTTCATTTTAAGTTTCCATGTGTGATAGTTATGGGGATTTAGGAGCTAAACAATCCTTAACTCCACCATTTACAATAAAGAGTACAATAAAACACCATATCTAGGTGTATTATCTCAAAAGAGAATGGAAACCTAGGCTTTAAACAAAGAGATCTAAAAATATTTACAATATACAGATTAAAATATTTGGATAGAGGCAATGATATTTAAATGTTGCTAGGTTTAGAACAAATATCCAGGGGCACAAAGAAGGCCAAAACAAGGCAGAATACCACTATCTTTTATGCTGACAAACAAGGACTGAATAAAGCATTAGATCTATAGTGAAAGGATTTAGACTAGATTTTTAAATGAAAAAAAAAAAATTGCAAAGAAAATTGGATTAGAATAAACCCTTGATGTTGAAGTCCAGTGATGGTCCGAGGAGGGCTGATCTCTTATAACTTTAATGCCCTAGATTTTGAGATTTCCTTCCAATTTATTGAGGCGATTGAGCATAGAGGCTAGCTTGATGAGATGGACAAGCTAGGTGCTTTGCTGGACTTTGATTTTCTCTCAAAATTCACCATATCGACGGACTAACCTTCAGATCAACTAGACGAGATGGAATGGTGTTGGACGAATTTGATCTTTGTTGGATGAGCTGAATGTTCTAGGTGTTTTCTGGACTTCCTGGTGTGGAGGAACCCATGTTCAATGGATGACCCTGAGATGACAAGGGAGAGCCAAGCGTGGAAATAGTCACAGGAGACGGCGATGGGGAACTGTCAGGAATAACTGCAGTGGAGACCTTGACGCTCACCTTCTGTCCTGCGGTACGTGGCCACTAACTACGTAGATGTAGTAATGATGGCCAGTGTTGTTCAGAGTGATCATGCCCAAAGGATCTTTTTAGATCCGAGCTCGTTCAACTCATGGAGAGGAAAAATTGAGCTCTCCAAGCTCACAAAGAGAAAAATACGAGCTCGCCCAGCTCACGAAGAGGGAAAATTTGAGCTCACTTAGCTCACGAAGAGGAAATGAACTGGAGTCGAATATTAGGGAAAAAAACAACGCCTTACAAACTCCAACAAGCAACGTTCTTGAAAATTAGACAGCCTACACAACGCTCATAGAAATATGAGAAAGGGTTTGCAGAGATAACTCTGATACCATGTAAATATTGAGAAAAGAAAATATCATAGGCTCAAGGAAATAAATGCAAACAAACAACCTTCTACAAAGAAAGAGAGACTGATCTAATTGATCTTCTTGCTGATTACATTGAAGAGTTCCTCTATTTATAATAGGCCGAGAGGAGACAACATTGATGAAGGTAGATGGATACCTCACTCATGAAGTAATGAGACAAGAAGATGGATGGGAAATTTACCCACTCTAGTGATAAGTCAAAGAAGCACATGGCGGTTGTACATAAACAACCAAGAAGGATGGCATGTCCTACCTATCTTAAGTAAAATTATACATCAATAGAGGGTGGAACATGTCTCCTTAGGATACTTCTCCACCGACTAATCAATAGATAAAGGATCTCAGTTCTACCAAATAAATTCAAAGACGAGTATACTGTTGCTTATAAAAAATGGAAAAAAGATGACAAATATTTTTCTTTTGACCCTATGTTCAAACACCTTGGTGACATCAAGATTAATCGAATAGGAGAACCAATAGGAACTCTGGACTGGACTGATGATAAATTTCTTCAATACAACATGTATGAGATTAAAAAATTATCAAATGATAAAATCAAAGTTACATGATTTCAAAGAACACATTACTCTTAGAACAAGATATAACATTTCTTGCACAACATTTTCTATCCAGTCAAGAATTTCCGGGAAAATATATGCCATCCCAGATAGAGGAATTTTTCAAGATACACAACCAATGCCTCATAATGCCTGAATAATATTTAGTCCTTTTGGTCCATTCACTGCTAAATGGGATTTTGGAGAGGATGATGTTGTTGTTAAGGCATACTTATATATAACATATGTTTCTTATTACAGAGCACAATAACATGTATAGTAGAATATTTTATAATGTGATTGATTGTGCACAAGGTGACATTGGAATGTTGGTCATGTTAGCATTAATACACTGTCATTTTTCAATAATTTGTAGGGTGTGTAATACAGTAAGTTGTTAGAATGTTTATGATATGGTGAGAGAAGATCTGATCTAGAAGCATTGGATAAAATCATGAAGGAGTATGAGTGTACCCAGCATGCTTAGAATTTATCTAGTCAAACTTGGAGGTATGGACATATATATGAAGATAAATTTATGAAGGCATTGTAGACCAAAAATTGTACATAATTGCTCTAACACGGTTAGTGATCCTCATCAGCCAAAAAAGGAGATTCAGATTCAAATCCCATGGAGATTGCAACTTTGAAAGGGGATCAACCAACAAACACAAGTGAAAATAAATAAATGTAAGCCCCCCCTCTTTGTTCCAAGATGATATTGGGGAGCATTCAGTATAGGTTAACACAAATAAACATAATAACCCCCTCTTTCTTTCAGGTGGTTATGGAAAATTTCCATGAAATCATAGGGAAGAATTTATGGTTCAATCATTCCGTTTGATTATTTTTCAATTTGATTTATCTTTATTAATTTATTTTCTTTTTATTAATTATTTGGTTTTATTAATGTACAGGTAAGGGAGAGATAATACAGATATGAGATATGTTCTATATGCAAGGATTTTTCCAATCTCCTTTAAAAAAAATCAAGGATTTTGCTAATGCTAAAATTATATTTTAATTATTATTATTGATTTTTTAAAATAAACTAGGAAAAATATATATTAAAAGGGCCTAGCCGTGCAGAAGCTAACCATAGAGTACAAACTTCAAAATCTTCAGCTTGGTAGCTATACTATGGAAAAAAGGAACCAAAATTACTAGGTTGGTTTTGATAAGCCATGACCAAGACTTCACTAGATTTAAACTTACTACTTCCGGATTGCAAGAATAAATCCTTACAAATTGATTACACAAGAGAATGCAAAAGCAAAACATAATTAACTCACCATCAAAGCTATCCCATCACATTATGCGATACTACACACAATTTCTTGGGAGCCCCCTGAATTGTTTGATTCTGAATCTTTCTCTTTACGATTTTTGTTTTCTTTTATTCCTCTTGTTAGAGAGGGAGAAGGATGAGGATTCTTCTTAATTATTTCTTCATAGGAGGGAGATTTAGGATCTTCTCCCTCCCGTGCATCTCCCATCTCCACTCCCTCTGATAAATCTAGGGGAGAGGAGGAAACCTCCAATGAAGGCCTATCAATAGGATCCATATTTGAGATCATCTCGGGCGAATATGTATTGCCCCCTCTCGGGGCCTCCTTACCTTTAGCTAAGTTTCCATGATTCTTTTTTTCTTTTATTGGCTTCTCATATTTGGATGATAAATTGTTCTGATGAGCAACATCCTCCATAGAGTCCTCTGATTCTTCATCATGAGATTCCAAAGATTTATATCTATGGTTAGGCTGAGCCGACCTGGGCTGATTTTTCTTATGCTTTCTTAAAACATTCTTGAACCCTTGATCCACATTATTCTACAATGGTTGAGATTCTTTAGCTTTGGGGAAGCTTTTGGAGAAATTCTCATATTCATGAAAACTATTTCATTTGAAAGGAACCTTCTCATAGTCCAGGGCCTGAAGATGACTCCAACCATCTATATTGAGTTGAATTTCCTCTGGTAATCCTTTTGAAAAATCCATGTCTACACATATTTTGGCGCATATGTAGGTATTTTCCTTTGGTTTAGAATGGGTTATAAATCGACCAAGATTATTTCCTATGGCTTCGAAGGAGCCTTCACCCCAGAAAATGAGGGGGAGGCGCATAAGTTTGATCCAAATAGGAGAAAAAGAGATCTCCATATCTAGATTGAGGTCAAGGGGCTAGTGGGAAAGGAACATTCCCCTAGAACCTAAAAAATATGGGCCAGATATGAAGATCTTGTCCTTGTATTCAATGGTTTTAAAAATAAATACATAAAATCATTTTCCGCAATAAAAATCCAGTGGGTCTTGCTCATGATAATTATCGGAAATCCATTCAAGAAGAACCCTAGGATTGGGCTAGAGGCCTAAGAACTTACCAACTAAACCATGCTCTATCAAAATGATAGAATTCTGTTTTTCCACACAGTTCCCCAATAAGTCCATACTAGGAATGGAATCTGCTTGTTTGGCACACCTTCCCACTTCAACGGAGGGATTTTCCATGATGCTTCAAACAACGAAGAGGATGGCAGTGACCATTGAAGGTCGCTATCGACACATCACCAAAGGAAAACGATGTGAAAAGGCATGAAGAGGTGACAAACTGAGATCCAATGTTCCAGATACCAACGAACAATCAACTCGGGATGATGACGAGGGTTTCCGAAAATAGGTGTGAGAAAAATTTGAAACTATGATCTGAGGTGAAGGTTCCAGAGTCCCATTGATAAACAATGAGGACGACAACGATAGATTACAAATGCGTGTGCAATGAAAATGAAGCAGGGACGACGACTAGAGAAATCCCTAGTCGCAGTTATGAGCTGTTCATAAATTATATTTTAATTATTATGATAGTTATTCTCCAATTATTTTAGGAAAATGAAAAAAAAATCCTAAAGAAAAGGGAATGAGTTGGTAAATAGTTTTCATCAAGATTTTTCATATTAATATATTGTATATTTATTGTTTTCCATGAATATCCTTCATTGGTCTCTTTCGTCAAATATTGATGATTATATTAAAATTGATTTGTGTAGGAGACATATTGACAAAAACAAAAACGTGGAAAAGGAGAAAACATGTAACAACGCAATTGTTTGAGAGGATATTTTATTTGTTTTGGTATGATTTCCCAACCATTTTTAGGAAGGAATATTGAAACATGAGTGATAAAAAGGAAGTTGTTGTAACCAAACAAGGGGAAGATGAAATGAAGAAATAGGAGGATTGATTATAAAAGCATACTCGTGTTTCAAGAGTAGGGGTTGGAAAATATGTAATTGAGCTCTTGTATATTATTATCAAGGTCTAATAAAAGATTGAATACCATTAACAAGCTAGAAAATATAGAATTTGTCTTTTATATTGTTATCAGGTTGAAGAAAGGATTGACAGGCTATTAGCTTTTGTTTTTTACATCAGTCTGAGGAATTGTTTCTAAAGATTGAATACAAAGAAAGGTTGATTCATGATAAATTTGTATAATTTCACATTTATGTCAATTGATTAGTTATTTAGTTCTTTTCATTATTGAAATTGCTTAGTAAAATACTATAATTTGGTTGTGGGTTTAATTTCAGGGACATGTATCATATCTTTTACATAGGAATTTCTTCTTCTGTTTGAGAATTGAACATGCTAGTAAGGTTTATGCTAAGAGTTATGAATTCCTTCTTGCTTTTAATAACTAAGCATTGTGCATGTAGTGATCATATGTTACTATTATATTATGAGCAATTAGAAGTTAGAATAGGAATTCATACACATAATAGACTAGAATTGCATTTAGGATTTAGAATAGTTTAAATGAGCAAGTATCTCTTTGGAGAGAAATCCATTTAGTTAGTGGAAACCAATCCCACATACCAGTGGAGATTGTTATACCAAACAAGAACAGGTCTAGTTGGGACTTGTCATTGGGAAATCCTCCCTCTTGTTGGCATGGGACATTTTCCCTCATCAAAAAAATGGCGCTACAAGGAGGGTTGATGATAAGATGACCCTATGGAGCCTTTCATTTGTATTGAATTTAACTGCTCATGGATCCTCTCTACATTTCTATATTAGAACATGCTTTTAGTTTGTGTCTTCCTATTAGAATCATTTCTAAGAAGACAGTCGATTCCTTGTCAAAATTAAAGTTCGATGGTGAGGTGTAATATCTGGATTTGATCATCTTTGTCGATTTAATCAACAATGTATTTATGTTTGAACATTTAATGAAAATGAAATGTGCAAGTTATTCACTCTCTTATTGCAAGGAAGAATCAAGTGTTAGTTTGAAGCTTTGCTAGCCAAATTTGTTCACACGTGAAAACAATTCATGGAGTTGTTTCTCAACACTCATCCTAATTGTAATTATAATGAATTGTGTTTGGAAGTGAATAATATCCTTACACATGAAGGTGATCTTGTTGAGGATTTATTTTCCAAATTCACGTTAATTTGTTTTAGATTCTGCGAGGATGATCCACTTTCTAGAGAAGATGCATTAGATCGGTTTCTCTATCTTAATTCTCTTTTTAACACACTAGATTAGGAAAATAATGATGAACATGAAGTTGATTTTTCTCATGATATGCATGTTACTAATGATAATGATCCATCAATTAATGTTAATTTGAGGTCTAATTATTTTGAGTCCACTAATGACGTTGAAATTATCATACAACAACACATGCTAGGATTTTGTGATATACTATTTCAGGAACAAGAGGATGTATCTGAGGATTTAAATCTTATATCAAACAATCACATTGAAAGTCTTGTTGAAGCAGATAATGTGGAAGAGGACTCAATACTTATTTCTCCAATATGCCTTGAAATTAAATGTGTAAGTGATGGCTTTATTAATGGTTATATGACATTTTCTTCTTCTAATATTGAACAAGGTCCCCTCATTTTTACTCAAAACTTATCATTAAATCAGAGTTTGCATGATAATGTTTCCCTTGAGGCAATTAATGGAATTTTTTTCTATTGAAAGTGAAGCATTTAATTGCTTACACTTTGAAATTTTTTACTTGTTGTATCCATATTTATTTGTTGACCATAGTGTATACATCAACATTCATGATTTTCAAGTCAAAACTACTTTATGGTCATATTTTAGTTTGATTCAGAGTGACAAAAAAGTAACTTACAAGAATGTGGGAAATATTGTCATTCTATTTAACTCATTTCAATATTATGAAGAGGAAAATGATCTTGTTAGGAACATCATCTATGAAACACATGTATACTTATCTAGTTCATCTTAAGTTGTTGAAATTGTAACATGTTTTGTAACTTGGTAAGGAAGGAAAAAAAAATCAATGGCTCATTAGGTTTTGATAACTTTGAGCCACTTCACCCTATGGTGATGGTTATATTGAGATATCATGTTATCAATTCTAAATGTGACCTACAATGTGAAATGAGATGTTTCACCATAAGGTAATGATTATGTCAAAATCTCATTTTGTTTCTTTTCAATTTAAAAATGATGATATGTAACATCCCCACTATAATTTGTAGTTTAATTAATGTTGAATGTATATATAATATGTGTCTATGGACAAAGTGATATAATATGCAAATTTTATTTCTATGTTTTAATAATAAAATGTGATTCCAATTACTAAGGATACATGGACAAAGATGGGGGTTCAATTAATCCACAAGAGAGGGGAGGGTCTAAGAGAATGGACAAGAGGGGGTCCAAGGGGGGATTTACCCATGTGTATTAATTCAACCCATTTTCCTAAGTTTTCTATTGATATACGATCCTTCTAATTTATGATTGAGTGTTCCCAAAGACAATCATTAAATACATGTAAGAGGGTGGGTGTGAGAAGTCACATCCCATAGTTATTTGGGCACATGGGGGTTGAGTACCATCAGCTTGGGGAAGTGTGTGAGTCAAGATAGGCCAACCAAGAGAGGAAATCGGTATGGGTTGGGATAATCTTTTTACACAGTTGAGTTTTTGTACATGAGGAACAAGTAGAGAGAAAAAAAAAGAGAGCTTTGAGATAGAACATCCATGGTGGGAGAATTGTAGAGAATATTGGAGCGTATTTGGAACATTTTGGAGATGAAGATTGAAGATTCATATTGCCAGGCTTGAAGAGTGAACTCCTGTGTGAGTTGCACTAAATCAACAAGTGTTTGTTTTTATTTGTTGGTAGTTTTTCCTATCAGCAAGTTCCATTGAGTTCCTAGCTAAGAGATTCCTAACTATTTGTGCCAAAGAGACCTTGATAAGAGAATGGGATGGTTGAGGGATCGAGATCAATGAAGGGGTACATTCATTGGGATGGGCAGGTCAAGAGTAAGAGAGTTTGTGGAAAATCGAGATAGTTGTAGGAGAATACCAGTGGGTTGTGGAAATTCTGAGTTGTGAGTGGACAGTGAGAGACCAACCGCTTTTGTGTATTAGTAGCCTCAACTTGGGGGTGACTTGATATTGAAATTTGAAACAAAAATTCTATGATTGGGTGGAATGTCCATCCCAAGCAGCTGGTTGCACAACTGTTTATAAAAGATAAGTGTTTATCTTGTTTTATGTTGTATTATGAGTTTTAATTTGTTGTGCATGAACTATGTGTCTGAGAAAGATTATATGATGTTGTGTTGAGTTTCTTAGCTACATTTAAAGTTTAATTTTAGAGTCTTGTAGATGCATGTAATTAGTAATAATAGATAACAATAATTTTGTATGTAAATCGTAGTTGGAAGCTACAAGAATTTAATTAGTTAGAAAAAAAAATCATTTTTGTGAGTATTCTACATCGTAATGTTCCTCACTTGGGTTGAGGGACGTTACATTATGGTATCAGAGCCTATGGTTCAAACATCAAGCTTGTATGGGCCAAGACAGATGTGAATTGAGAGAATTCACTGTTGCACATTTGACTATGACGGATTTGGGTAAAATTCTCGAATTCATGAGTAAAATTTGAGTTTGAGTGACTCATATCTGTTTAAGAAATTTATTGAAGTAAATATGCAGGTTGCAAAGTGTAATTCGACTTGGAAGGGATGAAATTCACATTTTAATGATCACCTATAGCATTGGGAACAAGTTTAGAAATTGACGGTCGAGATCGATCGTATTTGATCTCGATATCAACGACCGAGATTCACTTTGATAAATTTAAAAATTCATAATGTTTCATCCATTTTGAAGTTTGAGTAAATCAACTGTCAAGATTCAATTTTGGCAGTTGAGAAGTTGAAGTAGATCGTTGGACCAAATTCACTTGGGTTTTGGAAAATTACCAAGAGAAATGGTTGATGGTTGATGGTCGGGTTGACCAAAGTTGCGAAGAGTTTCATTCGGTCGATGGTCAGGCATCGATAAAGTTGTATGATGTTTGGTAAATCAATGACTGAGATCAATTTTTCAATAAGAGATCAATGGCCCAAATTGAACGAAGTTTGATCGAAATTTTCTAAGTATTTAATTTGTTCAAGGAAAATCGTCGATGGGTCGATGGTCGGGCATCAACTGGATTCAACGAAGTTCTTTTAGTCACCAAAGGAAATTGTTTATGACCGATGGGTTGATTATTGGGCATCATATGAATCAACGAGGTGCCCATTCTTTCTGATGGGCCGATCAATCAATGGTCAGGCGTCAATCAATTCAGTGAGGTGTTTGGGTCGTCTAAGAGAAACGGCCAATGGAAAATGAAGGAAAGAGGGTGATAATGTGTCATACAACATCAACATCCATTTGGAGTGCCATTTCATCCAATTTGACACCTCAAGGTGATGTGTCATGCCACATCATCCAAGAAGTGGTCGATGACTGATGGTCAGGTCGACCGAATTGGAGAAGTGTTTCGTCATTTAGCAGGGATGACCGACACCTGGGTTGTTGGTTGAGCATCGAATGAATTTATGAGGATTTCATTCACCAATAAAAAACTATGACGAACGATGTTCAGGTTGGACGGTTTAGCATTGTGTTGTGAATCAGTTGTCAAGGGAATGGGATGATGGTTGATGGTCAGATTGACATTTTGAGCAAAGTGTTGTGTGTGTCCAAAGGAAAGTGTTGATCGAGTGATCACCAATGGATTTTAGATCAATGACTCATATTACACCCAATTTTGAGATCAATGATGTAGATTTAAGGGTTGTTAGCACAGTAAAAAATTCAAATTTATCAGAAATTTTGTGGTTTTTAAAGGTCATTAACTTGAGGGGCATTTTTGTGGGCATAAACGACATTTTTAGCCAATAAAAACCCACAAAAGATTATTATACCAAGGTACACTATGCCTTTGTATCTCAAATAAAAGAAGTTGGAAAGATCTATCCAATGAGCTAAATTGTTCACAAGATAGAGCTCGTATGAGAAAGTTATATCCAAAATAGTAAGGCTAAAATTTTGGCACAAATTTACTTCCAGAGGGCATAACTCCATGATGAGAAGTTTGTTTGGGGCACATAAATATTCTATGGAAATATTATGAACCATAGAATACATCCATGGATAAATATTTAGGATTTGGGTATGTAAAAATGTGTTGGGAGAGAAAGAATCCACCTATAGCAGACAAGGGTAAATTAGGTAAAATGTCCTAAACTTCTCCGGACCATAATTTTCAGCTCAGAATTGAGAAATTGAATAGTTACTGGAAAGGTATTGAGGAGTAGAAGACATCTGTCAATCAAAAAATTTGAATTGGGAAATAAAATTTCTCAGAAACCAATAAAGAGATTTATGTAGTAGTAAATGAGTGGAAAATTGCAGCATGTGGATATTGTAACTTTTCACTCATAATTCAGATTGAGGCATGAGTATAGTGTTGTCTTAGTTTATACTTATTTTACTTGTGGTTATTTATGGGTTATTCTGATTCTACCTTACTATCATAGATTTACCCTGGTTCAGATTTGATAAGCTCCCAACAAATCCCTCTAAATCTATGGACCCCTCTAGAAGACTAGAAGGAAACGTAGCACACAAAGTGTACTGCGCAGTCTCTCCTAAGATATCCCTATGGGTGGCTGCAATACTCAGGTGTTTGCAACCAAGGAATGAGTAGAGACATGTGGTTGTGCTTTGTAATATTTATTCATTCCGTCTAACATATAATCATAGCATTCATTCTATTCATGCATGTGGAATACCATATCTAACTATTTAATTCATTAGTATAACATTCATCATTTAACAACAAATAAAGATGCATACATTAATCCATACAACACAGGTGTTACTATGGTTCATCCCCTCCTGGGATACGCCAACAAAGATCTGTATCTCAAGCTTCTTATTATGGTTCAATAGTATATGACACCATGCATGTTACAATCTTAGATATTAATCTCCTCAACAGGCTCCTTCATCCCTGCGAGGCTGACTAGATCGCACCAGGCTCCACAGCCTATGATTTAACCCTTAGGATCGAGTAGCTGACTCCTTTCCTAGCTCACCAGCTTACTGAGTAGTACAGTTCTTACAAATCTCTGCCATCCATTCTCTGCTCTTGTCTTCTCTCCTCTGTCGGCCTCTCTCTGTCTCACTGTATACATCTCTCCTTCCTAACCTCTAAGTACTACCTATTTAAATTCTTGGCTCATCATCCATTACAATACATTACAAAAACCCTAACGCTAGCATCGTTTGATCTTCCTTGCATGTGTGCCTCACCTGCTCCACTTACACATGTTGTGTTTCCTTTCAGTTGTCCTTTTCTCCTTTCATGCTTCTCTTCCCCACAATAGCCTTTCCCCTAACTAGGCCTGCATCCAACAGGCCCCCAACACTGACATGTGGCTCATCCTGAGCCACCTAAACCTTGTGTGCTTCTTCAACAACTCCTACGAGATTCTGGAACTTCTTTGTGAGTTCCTTTGATTATGTCTAAGCCAGCGTGGTATTTGTTTTGAGTGAATCCACTACTTGAGTTGTAACCTCCTTGCTAACCATCTCTGTGCACCTTGCCTGAATTTGTGTCGTGTTCTTCTTTGCCTCCTCTCCCTGTGCAATAACCTCCATTGCCCGCTCTTGGAGCGGTTGCATTTGAGCTTGCCGATCCTTCTTCTGTGTTTGCACAACTACGAGTTATGCTTGTAGATTCTTCATATCTTGCACTCCTTTGAGGCACTCAGTGATCTGCATCATATTCTGCCTTTTCTTGAGGGACTGAATAGCTACGCTTATCTTCTCCCCTTTCTAGTCCCGATGTTGTACCTGTTGATCCTCCTCTAGATTTTTCTATAGTTGTGCTTCTTTATCAAACAAGTTGACAACTGCGCTGACTTGTCGTTCCATTTCCTCCATCTTCCCTACTTTTTCCTGCTTCCTCTGCTCATTTACCTCCAGGGGAGTGTTAGGGATGAGTTGTTCTCGAAGGTTCTCGATCTCCTTCTTGTATTGATCAATTTTTTTCAGAATCTGATCAATCTTCTATGTCATCGTGAGCTCTATTGTTTGTGCACTATTTGGAATTATGTCATAGGCTACAACCAATCTCTGCTCAAGCCTATCCATGTGATCCTTCTCCTCCTTGGTCTCAATATTAACATGCTCGAGCATCAACTCGAATGTTTGTCTACTATCCTTTATCTGTTGCAACTCTGTTGTGTCAATGTGTGCACGTGATTGTACCTTATGCGCGATGTTGACTTAAATTTATACAATTCCTTGGTTGGTATCCACAAAATTACCAACTGTATTTGTGCAAGTTCTTTCAATGGTGTCTGGCCTACAATTTCATCCATGCGCAACATGTTGGGTGTAATATGAAAATTCAATCTTGCTTGTGCCATCATATAGATCGTATCATGTTGGCTCAACTCAACCTTGGATCCTTCCTGTGATGTTGTGGGGACTGATTCTATTCCCCTGTTGACCCTCTCAGTTTCTTTGATTTTCTTAAGGAGCAGCCTCATGTCTTCCATCTCCTCCTAAATCCTATCCCTTTAGCATTGGGCTTCGTCAAAATCCTCTCTTGTTCGATCCTAGACCATTTGGGCCACAAGGTCTGCATCATCCACAATGATTGTGTATTCTTGTGGTGTTTTGTGCTCCTTGGTTTCCTTGCATGCACCCCCCATTTGTATGATTGGCCTCTTGGTTTGGCCTTGCTTCTACTGAGTAGCACTTGATGTGGTCCCTTGTGTTGTCTCAGTCTCTTTTTTCTATTCCTACGACACCTAGGTGTTGTTCTTCTTCCCCGCTTGGGTACCATTCTTAGATGCACCCACTTTCTTATGATGTGTCAGGTTCTGACCTGGATTTGGCTTCTTGGGCGTCATTTTGTCTCTTGCATGTGTCTGTTCTTTCCCTACATCAGCCTCCTTATCCGCAAACATCTCTTGATTCATGGTTGGAACCCTCCAGTCACCATGCTAATCCTTGATGGTCATTTCTACGTCTTCTTCTTGACACAATACTGCAATTGTAGCCATTCGTTCTCGAGGTCCTTCCATGCTTGGATCCATACTGTATGCCTGGTCGCTTTAAAGTTGGCTATGCCCTGATATCGCATGACCAATTCTGGTGTAATCCACCAAGTATTGGAAATGATTTCCCGCCGGTCATTGTAATACCTTGTGAACATGCCTACATTCGCACTTTTGTTCTTAGGGTCTAAAGTGCTCACCAATGGTAGGTATCACGCTACGTAGAAATGAGTGGATCTCTTGGAAAAGTATGTATACTTCAACTCCATCCATCTGACCAAGGCGATCAAGACGAGTAGCCAAGAATACTGAAATTTTGTCCCCAGGTACTGCACGTCCTTGCAGTCTTGAAGGAACATATTTAACAAGGACGAGGCTCACCTAAGTATAGAACCCTCCGCACACTGTGCTTCATCTGCGATGACCCTGGTAGGGACTTCCTCCTTGCGACACTTCTTGAGTAACTTGCACGCCATAGTTTTTGTGGCCATCCTTGTGGATGGATCACTAATGTGATTAATTATGATTCCACATGACCCTCTTTCTGTACCATATGTCTTCTTGATTTCCTCAGCCAATGCCTTCTCCTTCATTTTGTCATTGAGTTATTGTGTGGGTGTGTCCCCTTGAGGTGGCAGTCCTGTAATATATGTAATGATCTCTACATATATTGAGAGGAGATATTCCACCCATAGGTATCCTTTGTGAGTAATTTCCATCAGCTGCTACAAGTAGTTGGTTACGTCCCAGCCCCTTGCAAAGTGCGGGATATCCAACAGGCCTAGAATCCTGGTTTTGGCCAGTCCGACTACCCACTGTTTTGGTTGGTTAATTGTTTCACCGAAGTGTGCTATACCCACAGTATCCAAGTAAACTTACTTTGCAACCTCCAGAAACTTGTCTGTGTCGGTCATATCATGATCCAAGTACCATAGTTTTTCCACGTGGCCTAACAGGTTACCCACGACACGCACCCCTTCCGGAATGCACGGTAAGACTATGGCTATGGAAGCCTACCTGTACGGTGATATTGCTATTAGCTACTTGCCCTTTCATTGTAGTGGCTAACTCGAGGTTCCAGCCTCCATTATTCTCTCTTCTGCATACTCCTCTTCTCTTCCAGTGACATCTTCTACTATGCCCTCCTGTGGCTACTCCGGTGCGGCAGTGTGTGACCCTTCTGGTGAAGACCTTTCTTTCTGGTTCAAGGCCATCCCATTAACCCTCAGGGCTTCTTCAGGGTTTTCAAGGCGTGAATGATTTCCTACGTCCTCAACCTGTTGGCCCTGTCCCACTTCCAACATATCAATGTCCATGCCCCCTAGTGCTATTTGATGGGTTTCCTCCACGAATGGCGTGGGGCTCCCGGGTTCCATATTGAGCGATGAGATTTCATCCAAGTTGATGAATTCTGGAGGCCAAGGTGGTTCTTGTTTGCTTCCTTATGGATGTTGTGGTGCTCTGGTGTTTCTTTGAGGTTGTTTGCAGGCATGGCTCGAAGCTCCTACCTTGGGTGGTGCCATGGTGGTAAACATGTTCTCTGTCGAGCTTAGTTGGCTCTGTAACTTCTGCAAACTCACTCTTTGCTCCGTATATTCTCATTCTCTGTGCTTTTCCTAATTTCAGAATAACCTTTCTGATCCTCACATGCTTGATTTATATAGGAATCGTGTGAAGCTTATCAGAGACATTACCCAAATTGTGTTTTAAATGAACTGGAGCTTACCGCGTACTTGCCATTGAATTCCCTTGACGTCGCCAGCTGGCGTGATTAATTCGATGTCCCGTCAATCATTCTTGGCATTCAAATTTGATAGCTACCATCAATTGGTGCCTATTTTTCGTACCTGCCATTTTCGCTATATCTGCCTTTTAATGATCGTTGGTATTTTCACCGTCGTGCTAACGTTTCCAAGTGCGCGTGACCATTCTCTTTTTGGTGCGCTACCCCTTTGTTTCTATTTTTTTATGTCCGACACGGTAACCCCTCTACTTTTTGTTTTTTTTCAAGTGCTAGGAGGTCAAATTTCCTTATACAACTTCAATCAACTCTCATTGATCATCCCTCTGAGTTGTGTTCCTCCTAAGTCCTTCAATTGTACAACTCCCCCATCTGTGAAATTATTTACTTCATATGGTCCCAACCAATGCATTCTGAGTTTTCCTGGGTGTTGAAGAGATTTACTGTCATACACAAAGACTAGGTCTCCCTCCTTGAAATTTTTCCTCTTGATATGTCTATCATGCCAAGATTTGTCCCTTGATTTATGTACTTCTTGGTGAAACCCTTCTACAATCTTATCTTCTTCCATGATCATTTTCTGATTTAGCCTTTCATGCACAATGCCTCACTCTGTCATGTTTGTAATTGTTGCGACGCACAAACTAGGTACTAGAAATTCTAATGGCATCACTGCTTCTTGTCCATACACGAATATAAATGGTGTCTTCCCTGTCAATTGTTTGCATGTGGTCCTGTAGGCCCATAGTACTACTGTTATATTCAAATCCCAATCATCCCTATTAACAATGCAAATATTTGTTAGTGCATTTTAGAGGATCTTATTAAAGGCTTCCACTGTTCCATTTGCTTGAGGATGATATGGTGTACTCTTTTGATGATAAACTTCAAACTACTCAATCATTTCCTTAATAGTGTTGTTAATGAAGTGAGTGCCTTGGTCACTCATCAAAATCCTTGGGCATCCAAATCTAGTGATTACATGCTCAAACAAGAAGTGTGTTGTGGTCTCTACTCTGCAATATTTTACTGGTGTTGCTTCTTCCCATCTTGTTAAGTACTCTGTCGTAGTAATAATGTACCTTGCTCCTAACCTTTTAGTTGGTGGGTTAATTGGTCCCACAAAGTCTATTGCCCATTTTTCAAATACCTGCAAGGTTACTTGTGGTCTCAGGGGCATCTCGTCCCATCTATTTGGTTTTCCAACTCTCTAACATACATCACATCTATGGCAGTAGTCCTTTGAGTCTCTGTGAATAGTCATCCACCATAGTCCTACACGCAATAACTTTTACATGGTATATTTACCTGCATAATGTCCTCCTGCTATTCCCTCATGGGCTTATGCTACAATCCTAGGTCTTTCATGTTCTGGTACACATCTTCGCAAGATGTTGTCTGCACCCATATTGTATAAGTGTCCTGCAATAAATTGATAGTATGCAACACTGACTACTAGATTCTTCTTCTATGCAGTATTGAATTCTTGTGGCGCAGTCCTTGTACTCAATAATTGAATGATATCCACAAAATAATCATCAGCTACTTGGACTAAAAATAACTATGCATCGGGAAATTCATCCTATAGATTTGTTGGTTCCTCTCCATCGGTGATCCTTGACAAGTGATCAGGTCCTACGTTCAACTTCCCTGGTTTGACTATCACTTCGAAGTCAAACTCTTGAAACAACAATAACCATATACATATTCTCCCCCCCAACATTGTCTTGTTGACGAGGTATTTGAGAGTTGAATGGTCTGTGAACATCTTGAAATGTTTTCCAAATAAGTAATGTCTGAATTTCTGAAGCACGTAGACCATATCTAATCCTTCCCTCTCTGTGGTATTGTATTTTTGCTCCAATTCTGACATTTTTCTACTAGAAAATGCTTTCGGATGGTCCAATTATCCTGCTCCTGGCTGTGCCAGAATAGATCTAAGTGCTATGGCTGATGCATCTACATGCATGTGAAATGTAATTTCCCAATATGGGAATACCAGTAATGGTGCAATTACCATCCTCTCTTTCAGGGTGTCCAATCCTCGCTGACAGTCCTCATTCCACTAAAACTTAGTGTCTTTCCTTAACAATTTATCCATTGGCACAATGATCTGTGCATACCCTTTTATAAATTTCATGTAGTATCCTATGTGTCCCAATGTTTCTCTTATCTGATGGATTGATTTTGGTGGTGGTAGATTAACAATTACTGCAATCTTGGCGGGATCTACGAGCAAGCCTTGTTTGCATACTATATGGCCCAATAGTATCCCAAAGGGTGTTCCGAAGATGCATTTCTTGATGTTTAACGATATCTGACACTTCTTTCATCTTTCTAACATCAGCCTCAATAACTCTACATGGTATTTCAATAGACTATAGACTATCCAATCATCTAGATATACCTCTAGAAACTGGTGGATGAATTCTTTGAATGCAACTATGATTACTTTGGAAAGTATTGTTGGTACATTCTTCAGTCCAAAAGGCATGACTGTGTACTGGTAGTATCCCCATTCTATGGAAAAATTGGTCTTGTATCTATCTTCTGTAGCTATATTGATCTGATGGTAGCCTAAGAATCCGTCAGTGAATGAACAATCTTCTTGTCCTCCTACATTCTCCAACACCTCATTTTTGAAAGGAGTAGGGAACATATCATGTAGGCACACATCTTTCAACTTCCTCAGGTCGATAAATATCCTTATCCCTCCCTGATTTTTCTCCTGAACTACCATAGGGCTTACCCATTCAAATTCCTCCACAGGTTCTATGATTCTAGCCTCCAACATTCAATCAATCTCGGCTTTGAATTTTTGCTTATAGATCAGATTTAGTCTATATGGTCTCTATCTAATTGGTCTTGCTTGAGATCTAAGAGGTATTTTCATTTCCCCTAGCTCTCCTGCTATGTCTTTCATTTCTGTGAATGTTGTTGGGAACATGTTTTTGTACTCGCGCAGTAATTCTATTATGATGTCCAATGTTTGCTCATTCTAGTAGTCTCCAATGCTTTGTAATTTTGGGATTCTCTACTGTCCCAATATTGACTTTCTTCACCTTGATTGGTGCAACAAATACTTTTGATTCCATAGGTGGACCTTCCACTTCTCTTTCCCCTTCTGCTTCCTCAATCTGAATGTTTCATGGATCATCTTCATTTGGCGCTTCTTCCTGCACATGGTAGCATGACAATAGTTCTTTTTTTGTCTATCTGCTATGTTGTTGCTCTTCTGTTATGAGTTCAACTTCCTGTTCTTTAAGGAATATCGCCCCTTTGATTTGTTTAAGTGTTGATTCTATGTTGGGGTTCTCATGCTCAAATGAAAGTGACTGTAAATTTTTGTTGTAATATTATCTAGTTTGTAGCTCCTCTGCACAATTCCTAGTCTGTATACCAGTTTGTTGGGATCCCTTCTAATGTGAAAACAAAATGATGAGGCCATTCCTCTGGTTGTGTCATCCTCCATAATGTTATACACTTATCCAAGTCCATTGTTGGGGTCCCCTGTCCATCATAGTTCTGCAGTTGGTTGCTTCCCTGTTCTACGCCAAACCTGATGCATAGTAACCACTTACATTGGTACCAGTCCTTGACTATTTCTTTGTGTGCACCCCACCATCTTGCAGGTGTTTCCTTGAATTATATATCCATTGCTAAGAGGCTCTGATTCTCTAACAGTTCATATTCGTAGCGTGTTAAGAATTCTTCTAAGTAATTCACTCCATGGAAGCTGGGAGGTTCCCTTATCTCCTTGCCTACCCATCTTACTGCGTGGGATATTCTTATGCATCTTCTTGTGGAGACTTTTTGTAACCTTTGCTGCCAGTTTTCTAATCCCATATATGAGTCTAACACACATGAGGTGATGCTTCTCCAACTGAGTACCCCATCCGTGGTTGGGTTCACATAATCTTCTTCTCACACAGTTGATCTATACAACTGGTTAATTTCCTCCACATCCAAGAAAGTAGGTTCTACAAACCTTTCTCCTTCTAATGGATCCAATGGCACAATGACTTTGTATTCTCTTGACTCAAATGTCATATTCCTCTTCTTTAAGTTGGTTATGGCATTATTTTCAAACACCCAATCCAAGCCAAGCAATGTCGGATAAGGTGTTGTGCCATCCACTATCTCTATTACTTCGAAATCAGCTTTAGTGAAAACTCCATCCAGATCTATTGTTACCCCTTTTAGTCTCACAATTGGTAGAACTTTGTGTTGATTTTCTAGTTTTAGCTGAACCGGTGAATATCCTAATGTGGGTTCTCCCATACATTGCCATGTCTTCTTAGGTAATACATTGACTTCAGATTCTAAATCCAGTATAATATCTCCCATGTTCAAATCTCCACTGTTGTCATTCAGTCTAAATTCCCTGCTTGTTCTCCTCCTTGTATGTAGATGATTGATTGTTTTTTGTTCTAGCTTTCCTTGTGCCTCTATGCTACATATTTCTAGCATATTTTGTAATATTTTAACAGATGATGGATCATTTAGTAGTTTCACACATGATTTCAAAAAACCTTTCATTATATTTACTTGTCCCAGGGGTTGTGCTTCTTTGGTGTGATCCAACAATGGAGGCATCTCGTACTCTGGTACTTCCTTATTATGTTGCGCAGTTGATGTATATGCAATGTCCAACTTCAATAATTATTGTCTGGATTGTTTGAATATCTCTTTTTCATTCTGCACATCAAACTTCTTCTTCGATTCATCATTATTCTTCACCCATTGGTGTTGTGATGGATCTTGTCTTACTGTGTCATTTCCTATCTTAGTTCCTCCCTGCGTAACTATGTTGATGTTTCTCCCTTCATCCCTTGCTTCCACCGAAATCCACTAAGCATTATGATTGTTCTGATTCCTCTTTTCTTGGATCTTCCCCAATAGTGTAGGGCCTTCTTCCATGTCATGATCTGATGTGTGAAAATACATACACGTCACAGGTGGAAGTGGACATTCTCTTACATAGTGTCCTGGTTGTTGATAGTTGTGGCATACCACTGGTCCTTTGCCTCTTCCAAATCCTCCTCTCGTTCTTCCTCCACCTTCATAGCCAGCTTGATCTCCTCATGGTGCATTGTACTGAGGTGCTTGGTTATATTGCATGAGATTATAGTGTGGCTTCCTGGTATTATACTATGGATGTGCAATGTTATATTATCGCTACGCAGTGTTATACTGCTACTACACAGTGTTATATGGGGTTGGTACTTAGTTAAACTATGGTGTAGATTTCTAGGTCATCATTTCAGCCTGCACCCTGTAAGCATCTGATGTTCTTTCCCTCATTAGGTCCATGGTCCTGCAATATTTTTCATCATGGCCTATTGACTTGCAAAATTTGCAATATGAGCTCTTTGGTATTGTTTGGTACTTTTGCATCATTGGGTAGTGATATGGATCATGCCCTTGTTTCTTACAGATATCACACCATATTCCTCCTATTGGTAATGGGTTTGGCATTCCTGTTGTCATGTACTATGTGAATGTCGAAAATTCATTCTTATGGTGTCCTTCTATCCTACATGTGGTACACCAAACAACTTCTCTTTTGTCCTTACCTTTTTTCTATTTTAGATGAAATGTTAATTTCTTCATATCCTCCTCCATCTCCTCTATGGTTGGATCTATCTTTTGATATTGGTTCTCTTCCAGCTATAGTGATTCCTGTAGAGCCTATGCCTTTGTTTGAAACTTTTGTTGTCACAAAGGGTATTTCAAGTTTGGTAGTAGTGAATTGACAAACATATACCTATGATGCATATATTCCATGACATAATTTAGCTTTCCCTTCAATCGTTTGAATCTCTAGTCAATCTCCCATACATATTCTCATGGTTTCTATCTGATCTCTATCATCTCGTTCATGTATTGATCCTCTGAACTACGCTTCTGGAATTGATTTATCAATAGTTTCTTGATATCTCTAATCGTTCTAGTTGTCCCCGATGGTATATCGATAGGCCGCTCCCAAGGACGAGATGCCCAAAAACTCCATTTCGGCCTGGATGTATCTATGCATACCACCGTGATACTTGAGAACCAAATGTTGCTCAAAATATTTGATACCCATCTTGGTGCGCAAGGTATGAAAGATATTTTTGAACTCTGGCACTGCTTGGTCTCTTTCCTGCCATAGTGTGGTCCATTTTGTATACAGGTTGTCATAACTTCTGACAAGGTAGTATTGTTCCTTGATAGAATCCCTAAAGGACTCCCAGAAGACCATGAATGTAAATAATTAGGGTTCCTTTGTTTCCTTTTTCTCACAAAAATTCTCCCACCAATATTTGACATGGGGAATGGCTTTGAGGAGTACAAAGGTAATCTTTTCTGTGTTTGAAAAGTTATGGACAAAAAAATACCCTTCTAGCAGATTCAACCATTTGTCTACATCATTTGCATCTATATGACCTTAAAATATGGGAATATCAAAGTTGATTTGTACCTTGAAGGGGGCAGCACCTCCACTCGAGGAAGATGTGTCGTCTGTTGGTAGTCGTTGAAGGATTTGTGTAAAACTATCCATCATCATGTTCCTCTGTTACGTGAGGCCTTCCTCGAGAAAATTTTTGAAAGGATCTCCTATCTCGTCGTCTTTATTTTCTCCCATCATGAGAGTTTTCTTGGGCGTGCAAGAGATTTTTTCCTCAATAGAAACAAGCTCGACACCCAATTCTTTGTACCCTAACCTCGTTGGGGACATGCATTCAGAATGACAAGGAGAAGATCACTATTATACCCCTAATGTGGATTTTATGAGAAGAACGAAATTGTTGGCTATCAGAAGTCACCCCTACATATACTCAAAACAACAACAACAGCGGAACCAAGAAAATGCATTGAAAGCTTTGCGTTTGCATGGCTTCTGACAATCTGCAGTCGCAATCTTTGAATGGTCATGCGACTTAAGTCAGACGCAATCTAATTCTTTGACAGTTCTAATGGCGAATCGACATGCCTTTAATTCATTACAGGACGTCCCCATTATGGCAGAGACGATGTCTAACCACCACCAACCGCTTCAATAACTGCTTTCTTGGGATCGAGGACGATCTGGCCAGCTCAGCACTTTGGGATGTGGAAGAATTCTCGTGCTGCCACTTGGAATAACTGAATGGCTTGAAGGACGGGTTTGGAGGCCAGCGAGGAAAGTGGGGGCTCGACAACAGAGTGACGGGGCCACAACCACAGGGGTGAGGCAAGAAACAATGAGGTGCGAGAGAGTTGGGCGGGGATGACACATGGCAAAAGGATATAAGTGGATTAGCGGGACACATGGAAGGCAGTGTATGGATGGTGAAATGGGAAAGGGACCATGTGAACTAGAGAAAGGTTGAGTGATAGATGTCGGACGATGAGGAAAGGGTAAAAGGGAGCGATCCTCATCGCACGCTCAGGAAGAGGACAGATGGTGAGAGGGAGGATGGTCCACAAGTTGACATGACGGGAAGGGGGCACATATTAGGCTAAGTACAGTGCAGCTGAGAAGGGAGAGATGGTCCAAGCGTCGTTGATCCGGGCACATCGATTTAGGTCATCGAAAAGCTGCATCTACGATTCCGGACCCCCCCCTCCGTTTAAAGGTAGAAAGGCAGGGGGGTCCGGAATGGTCTTTATCGTCGTTTATCCAGGTGCGCTGATATGGGCCATCAGAGAGGTGTGCCCCCGATTCCGGACCCCCCCCCCTCCCCCGCTTAAAGGTAGAAAGCTAAGGGGTGTCCAGAATCCAATATGCACCGTTGATCCGGGCGCGGGAATCGCTGCCGCTCGAATTTGCTCGTGATTTATTTTGGGCGCATTATCATCCGAAACTTTGGACAAGTGGGTTTTTAACCCATTCTTTTGCGTTCTAGCCCCCCTTACAAGAAATATCGCTAACATTTGGCTCCATGGGGGATAGAGTCATCCCTGTGATTCTCTAAGAACTCTTTTGCATATTTAGTGCCTTTGTTGTTGGGCTATGGAGTCATTTATTAGTCCGAAAAACAAAAAAAGAAACAATATTTACAAAACAAAACAAAAAGAGCCGACTGCAGCTCACAGAAAACATTTATTTAAGAAATGCCCATTAACTAGGCCACTAAAAACTTCATTGCCTTCCAGATCCTGCAACCTGTAAGTGTTGTTTGAAAATTCTTCGAGGATCTTGAAAGGCCCGAACCAGAGGGCATCAAATTTACTGTGTTTTCCCTTTTCCTGCCTGGGTGCATCCCATTTGAGCACTAGATCACCCTGCTCAAATTCCTTCTTTTTTCTTTTCCTGTCAAAGGCCTGCTTGATCCTCTGCTGATGATTGTAAGCTTTGTCCAAGACCTGTTCTCTGATCTGCTGCACTTCCACCATCTGATGAATCCTTCTGAGCACATGGTTAGGTTCTCCTTCAAAGTCCTGGAGGAGATTTTCCACAGGTAAGGCGAGATGAGTGGGGAAAACGGCCTCTATTCCGTAAACTAGTTGGAAGGGTGAGAGACCCAGGGATTTCTTGGTTGTCACCCGATCAACCCAAAGAGAAAATTTGAGCTTTGAGTCCCAGGCCCTTTTATTGTCCTCCAGTAGCTTCTTGATAAGCTTGATTAGGATTTTATTGGAGGACTCTACCAGTTCGTTTCCCTGAGGATAGTAGGGAGTGGAGTGAATCAGTGAAATTCCAAATTGTTCACAAAACTTGACTAGAGGCTCAAACCGAAATGGGGAAGCATTGTCAGTGACAATTTTGCTAGGGCATCCAAATCTAGCTATGATGTCTTCCAGGAAGCTGATGATTACTTTGTGAGAAGTGCTTCTGGTAGGGACAACTTCTATCCATTTAGTGAAGTAGTCGGTTGCTGTCAGAATCCATCAGTGCTGGCCACTCAAAGGGGGATGAATTTCCCCGATGAAGTCCAATCCCCACTGCTGAAAGGGTGCGGAGACCACCAGAGGTTTCAATGGCAGGGATTTGAGCTGCTGCTTCCCTGAGAATTTATGGCATTTGATGCAAGCTCTAATTTCCCTGCAGACATCAAGAAATAAGGTGGGCCAGTAATATCCATCTCGGAGGATCTTGTGAGCTGTGGTTTTCCAAAAATAATGACCTCCGTAGAGACCGCTATGGAATTCGAATATAACCTTCTGGGCCTGCTGTGGGTCCAGACACCTCAGTAATACCCCCTGGGGGTCTTTCCAATACAAGGCCTGGTTTATGAGGCAATACCTAACAGCTTTGAGCTTTAATTCTCTTGCCTTGCTTCTTTCCATCCCATCAGGAGGCCTCAACTCTTGCAAAAAATACAAGACATCTTTGTACCAGGGGCATGTTGCTAGTGGTACAGTGCTCTGGGAACCCATGTTGGATGACTCAGCTTGTTCATTAATGAAATTGATTCCCAAGGCTTTGCAATTTGATTCAGCCAGCAACTTGGCTAAACCTTGCCCCTTTATCAGCTTGGTGGGCTTAATCTCTAGATCAAATTCCAGGATCTTGGTGATCCATTTACCTCTTCTTCCGTCTATGTCGGGCTGTATAAGAATGTCCTTCACAGAAGCTGAAGGGACATATGCAATGATATTTGAATGCAATACATAGACTCTGAAAGCTTTGAGAGCTTTCACCAAGGCATAAGCCTGCTTCTCCATGATCTCGTATCGGAGTTCTGAATCTCTCAGCGCCTTACTAAAGAAGGCGATAGGTTGCTCTTGCCCTTGATAGTTTTTCTGCAACAAAATTGTCGCTACCGTATCACAGGAAGCAAAAGAAAATATAAGAAAGTCTTTAGAATAATCAGGACTGATTAGCACAGGAGCCTCAGTCAATGCCTTCTTTATTCGGAAAAAAGATTCTCTGGGTTCAGAGGTCCATTTAACTTCATTCCCCTTTCTAAGCATGGTCGAGATGTGTTTCACCAACTCAGCAAAATTTGAAACAAATCTCCTCAGAAAGTTGATTCTCCCCAAGAATGCCTGAACCTCTTTCTTGGATCTGGGAAGGGACAGGGCCTAAATTGCTTCGACCCTATCAGGGTCAATTTTCACTCCCTCTGCTGATACTATATGGCCTAACAGCTTCCCTTCTTTCATAGAAAACAAATATTTCTTGGGGTTGAGGGAAAGGCCAAACCTGCGACACTTCTAGAAAACCTTCTTCAAGTGGTAGCAGTGCTCTTTATCAGTCTTGGAAAATACTGTTATGTCATCTAGGTAAATCACCATGAACTTATCTTTTTCTCCGATGAAGGCTATGTCCATGGCTCACTGAAATGTTTCTCCCGCATTCATCAGTCTGAAAGGCATCTTGGCATACATGAATGTACCCCAAGGAGTGGTGAAGGTTGTCTTTTCTCTGTCCTCAGGCATGATTGATATCTGATTGTAACCAGAAAATCCATCTATCCTAGATGCACCAGTGACCTTCTGCAATATATGTTCCATGTTGGGCAGGGGATAATCGTCCTTCCTTGAACTCATGTTCAGGTTCCTGAAATCAACACAGAGTCTGATTTCGCCACTTTTCTTTCTTACTGGGACCAAATTGGCCACCCAGTCAGAATATCTCAAGGCGACAATGATCTGGGCATCCAGCATCTTTTTCACTTCCTTCTCCATGACAGGTAGCAACATGGGGTTTATCTGTCTCAGCTTCTGCTTGAATGGCTTAGCCTCTTCTTTCAGTGGGATCTTGTTCTCAATGACTGATGTGTCATACGTCTTTAGGTCTTCGTAGGTCCATGCGAACACATCAGCAAACTCCCTCAGCAACTCAGTATATTCAGCCCTCTGCTCCTCGGTCAGACTCTTTGACAACTTGACAAACTTGGGCTCCTCTGGTGTGCCTATGTTGCACTCAGTTGTGTCAGTGTCATCACATGAAATTCTACCCTTCAGTGCCACATCATTCCCATCAAACAACCTTTCTAATGGGATTAGTCATTTCGGTATGTGGTTGCTTGGTAGCTGTATAATCTGCTGGTCAGCGATTTTATTCATAAGCTCTCCAGGGTGAAGGTCACCTTCCTCGTCAGGATCTTCATCTATGTGTAATGCAGAAAATTCATCAATGGATTGGAGGAATTTCTTGATCTCCGGATCATCTTCAAATACCTTCCAATGTTTGAGATTGTCTGGTACAGAGGGTCTGTATCTCATTTCCACATCAGATCTGACAGCGGGCAGCACAGGAACTTCGAACAAACTAGCTGAGAAAGCTAGAAAATCAGTTGGAGCATTTTCTTCCCTTGGAATGAAAGAGATGTTGAAAGCCAAGGAGAAACTGTCAATTAGATCCCATACCTCATTCCTGTAATTCTTGAGACGAGGGTGTTTGGCCTGATAAACATTTCTGACCTGCTGGACAATCAGTTATGCGTCCCCAAACACAACTATCTCCCTGATTTTCATTTCCTTTGCAGCTCTTAACCCCAGAACCAGAGCTTCATACTCTGCCACATTGTTAGTGACTTCAAATTCCAGCTTGTATGACAGGGATATGGTCTCTTGAGAAGGGGATATGAATACCACCCCAGCACCCTCACCTGTACTGGAAGAAGCTCCATCAAAGAACATCTTCCAAACAGAAGTGGTTGGAGGAGGCATTTCTGGATTAGGACTGGGCTGCTTTCTGATTTGCAAAGGGGCCTCAGGAGTCTTAGTGACCTGTAACAAGCTAGATCCTAAGTCAGTTTCAAGTGCAAAGATGGGGTGATTAGCGGGGTTTGCTTCATCACTGACAATGTAGGCTAGCTAGGCTTCCCTGTACAGTATCCTATGTTCCCCCCCAAAGACTGGGACAGTGGCATATGTGAGGTCCATCTGTAATGTTCCTCCAAGTCTCTTAATCCAAGACCTTGACAACAACATGCCAAACTTGGGGGGAACATCAGCTACCACAATATCCATGATCATACTCTTCATGGGCAGTTGAAACAAGGAGACTACTAGGTCCTTGATGACTCCCAAACATTGCACTCTCCTGGAGTCAAAAGAATAAAGATCATGATAGGCTCGGGTGACTTCCAGTCCTAATTCCTCCATGACAACTTTGGGCATGAGGTTGTGAGAGGCTCCTAAATCCATCAAACAGTTATGTAGTACCTTGTCATGTATGTTCAGGGAGGTGTAGAAGGGAGGGGATGAATCATCTCTATCTTCCACCATGGGGCCTAGGACAACTGCCAACTTTTCATCTTGGAGGTTTATGAAGTCTGTGGATGGGCCTGAGGCTTCAGATTTCAAAAGGTCAGAAAAGCGCTTTTTGAATTCACCATGTTTAATTAGCTCAATGAGGGGCACAGGGATTCTGATCTTTTGGATCTCATGCTCAAAATTAAAAGAGGATGTAATCTTTGGAATTTCTCTAATTTCAAGAACAGGACTTTGGACAATGGGAGAGAGGGGTTGGGCCTTCTTACCTCTGTGGCTATCTGCTACCGCATCAGCAAGCTTCTTTTCTCTAGAGGACGGTTCCAAAACATCAGGTGTTGCTGCCTTCTTGTCGGATCTCAGGTTATACCTGCCTCGGCCACCACTAGATTTCTCTCCCTTGCTCAATTCATTTAACTGACTGTTCATGAGAGACTCCTCGTATGTTGACTGGGTCAGATGTGGGAAAGGAGGAGAGACTTCTACAGAGTGGATTTTAGGTTCAGGCTCGTCTGCTTCTCCTTCTTCTTCATCAGCCACAAAATTGTTCTAGAAGGGAGCCTGAATTCTTTGGTCGTCTCTATCTCTTTCCTTCTCTCTATGCATAGTTGGAGGAGAGAAATTATTTGGCCTTCTGAAACCCACTCTATTCTCATTGCTCTAAGGGCCCTTGTTCATTTGTTTCCTTTCCACTTTCAATCTCTCCATCTCTTCTTTCAGAAAGTTCATGACCTAGGTCATCTCATTTACTTGAGGGTGTGGTAATGATGGGCCGGAAATGTTGGAGCCAGAAGTCGAGGCTTCTGATTTTCCCTTTCTTTTGTCTATGTCAGCCTTGTTCCTCAGTCTGTCAGCTGCTAATATGTTGGATTCTACTTTTATAGCTGCATCTTGCATCTGAGCTAAGGAAGTAGCTCTCCTTTCTCTTAACAGAAGACAGAAATAAGGGTCAAATGCACCAGCATAGGAAATCTGAGCAGAGGCTTCAGAGGGATTTACCTCTGCAGGAATCTTGTTGTACATTTTATTGAATCTTTTGGAGAAGTCAGAGACCGACTCTCCTTCCTGCTTCTTCAGAGACCCAAACTCATTCATGTAATATATGTAATATTTTTTATCTCCCCACTGCCTCAGGAAAACAGTATCCAGGGATTCAATTCCAGCAATAGATCCAGGGGCCAATCCCCTGAACCACTTCCTCACCTCACCATCCAAGCTCTGAAAAAAGACTCTCATCCAGACATCCTCATTTTCAATGTTCAGGTTGTCTGCATAACTGTAGAAAGCAGCCAGGTTCTCTTCTGCAGTTGTGTCCCCTTCCCCAATGAACTTGGGCATGTACTTCAAGTAGTCTCCAGCAGGGAGAGGATTCAAAGGATGGGGTAGGATTAGGGGAGCATATCTAGCCGCAACTATGGAATCCATTCTATTTAGGGGGGGATTAGCACCAGCCATAGGGATATTAGGTGGAAGAGAACTAGGAGGAGAAGGAGTGTGAATGGGAGATGTCGGGAAAAAGGTTCTCACGGGAGACGAGGGGGAAAACAAAGAGAAGTCTAAGGGACCTGAATGTGCAGTTGCTTCTCTCTGTGCAACAATAGTAATAAAAGTAGGGGTAGTAAACCTTTCAGAGGCCTGAGTTCCATGTCGGGGCACAACTTCCAGGGAGGGGGGAGTGACAAGGATCTCTCCTTCTGATACCAGACTAGGAGGAGAAAACTCAGCAGGAACACTACCGAAATTCAGCAAATGGGAAACCTCATAGGAAGGACGACTAGGAAGCTGAGAATAAGACAATGGAGTTCTTACAAAAGGGGAAGGCGCATTACTGTTTCAGCAATGGAAACTTCTTTCACAGATCTCTTTCCCTTTCTGCGCACCGCTTCCGAGTCAGCTTCTGGTGCAGCTAAAGGCAAGTGTGGATTAGACCTCGTGTGTCTGCCTCTCGAAGCCACAATGATAGAGCAGGTTCTCCCCAGCATAGTCATCACAATGGAGTCGCCAGGTGCACAGTAGCAATCTTCAAGTTATGATTTCTGATGCACCTTCAGAATCAGTTGATCATTGTCGTTCAATCCCGGGGAAAATATTCAACTTCGTCCCCGTCAACGGCGCCAGAAATGTTGGCTATCGGAAGTCACCCTTGGATTGGTTGCAGGAGAAGAGCCTGACACCCATCAGTTTAATATCACGATTTGTTTTAAAGGGGCGATCAAATGGAAGGAAACTCAGAAAAGTATCGTCTCAACTTAGAAACTAGGCCAGGCATGCATGAACGAGTGAGGTCTTGATAAACTCCAAACAGTGAGTTGCAGTAAAAAAGGGTGAGTAGGTGGAAGAATTTCGTAAGAAGAGTGCGAAGGTATATCATAAACATCAAGTTCGTAACAGACTAGAGGAGAAAGCATTCAAACACAAGGTCCTTTTATATTCAAACACAGAAAACCAGAGAATACAAAAATGTCACGACAAATCCTTTATCATAACATAAATGCAACAATCCACGCGAATCATTCGACTGTGAACTCTCCGGCACGAGACGAAACATAGATGGGAAAAGGAGAAATGTTTGTTATAAACCAAGAAATCTCAAACACAGAGGCATAACCAGGAAACCATAATGTTTGTTGAAACTTTACAGTCGGGAGCTTAGCTCTACCATCGATAGATACAAAAATGGAAAAAATTCCTACATATACTCAAAACAACAACAGCAGTGGAACCAAGAAACTGCATTGAAAGCTTTGTGTCTGCATGGCTTTTGACAATCTGCAGCCACAATCTTTGAATGGTCATGAGAATTAAGTCAGACGCAATCTAATTCTTTGACAGTTCCAACAGCGAATCGACGTGCCTTTAATTCATTACAGGACGTCCCCATTATGGCGGAGACGATGTCTAACCACCACCAACCGCTTCAATAACTGCTTTCTTGGGATCGAGGACGATCTAGCCAGCTCAGCACTTTGGGATGTGGAAAAATTCTTGCGCTGCCACCTGGAATAACTGAATGGCTTGAAGGACGGGTTTGGAGGCCAGCGAGGAAAGTGGGGGCTCAGCAACAGAGTGACGGGGCCACAACCGTGGGGGTGAGGCAAGAAACAATGAGGTGCGAGAGAGTCGGACGGGGATGACACATGGAAAAAGGATATAAGTGGAGTAGCAGGACACATGGCAGGGAGTGGATGGATGGTGAAATGGGAAAGGGACCATGTGAACTAGAGAAGGGGAGAGTGACAGATGTCGGACGATGAGGAAAGGGTAAAAGGGAGCGAGCCTCATCGCACACTCAGGAAGAGGACAAATGGCGAGAGGGAGGATGGTCCACAAGTTGACATGACGGGAAGGGGGCCCACATTAGGCTAAGTAAAGCACAGCTGAGAAGGGCGAGATGTTCCAAGCGCCGTTGATCAAGGTGCATTGATCTAGGCCGTCAAAAGCTGCATCTGCGATTCTGGACCCCCCCCCTCCGCTTAAAGGTAGAAAGGCAGGGGGGGTCCAGAATGGTCTTTATCGCCATTGATCCGGGTGCACTGATCTGGGCCGTCGGAGAGGTGCGCCCTCGATTCCGGACCCCCCCCCCCCCCCCCCTTAAAGGNGGGGGTCCGGAATCCAATATGCGTCGTTGATCCAGGGGCACGAAACACTGCCGCTCGAATTTTCTCGTGATTTATTTTGGGCTCATTATCATCCGAAACTTTGGACAAGTGGGTTTTTAACCCATTCTTTTGCATTCTAGACCCCCTTACAAGAAATATCGCTAACAGAAATGAATACAGATTATTATTATTAACACAGAAACACAAGGATAACATAGATACAATAATAGAGATATAGTAAAAGTGGTTTCTATTCAATAAGAAAATGTACTGAAACTTTAAAATTCAATGGAAAACAAGATTGCTAGATTGGTGGTGGCTTATCTATGAGAAAAGATGTGACGGCTACACTCATTCACAAGAACATGGTTATAATGAGTCTCTCCAAGAATTTTTACAATAAATAGGAATGTCAAATCCGTAGACATCCAAAAACCTAACCCTAGGAGATGAAGTGTCAAAAGTCATATGGGCCCCATTGGGGTAAGTTAGTACATCAACTTCCCAGGGTCGTAACTTTTGCATACAATCTTCATTTTAGACGCACGATATCCCGTTGGAAAGGTATATCCGAGGAATACACATATTTCCATCAAAATTTGACTATGCTGATAGTTTAAATGTGGCGAGCCCCAAAAATTTGGTTTAGGGCCTCAAAACGGTCCCAGAAGTCGGGGACCTGAAAACTAGAAAAAAACTACCAAACTGGAAAAATGCCAAAATGAGCCAGTTGGAATAGGTGGGAGGCCATTGAAATCCATTTGGATCATTGGGAAGATTCAACGTTGTACAAAATAGCATGGTAAGGTTGAAGTCCAGAGGACTATGTTCCAGCGTCGATCTCATGGTAAGGTAAAAAGGGAAAAACAAGAAGCATCAAGGTTCTGGGAGCGGATAAGCCCGCAATGACTCGGCAAAGATTTTCCCCTGTAAACCCTTCTTCCACGGCCACATCATTTCAAAAGGATAATGATCAGGGTCGTGATAGTGCCATGTTGGATGGTATAAAGAAAGTGAATCCATGTGGATGCCACGTGGTGAAGGGGGTGGCCATTGGCCAATGACACCCCGAAAACTTTAGAAGGCCTTAACTCTCAAACCAGAACTCGGTTTTGGACGAGCTTCTACTCGTTGGAAATCTCTCAGAGAGAAGAAGGAAATGGTTCCTCTATTCGAGGAACTCAAAGAAGCTATAGGAAAGAAAAATATTTATACCACATCCCTTAACATGGTACTTAAGGGGTTGGGTGTGTTACATTCTAGCGAATCTTTCACTCTGTATCTCTATAGTTTTGTACATTTCACTCATTAATAGAAATTGTGTATTACTGTATCTCTTTGTTTATGGTTATATCTATTATATATCTCTATTACATTATTAGATATTTGATATATCTCTGTACATTTATTTATTATTTCTCCACTGTCATTCCGTGCCAAAAATAATTTGGATCATGGATACCTACAACCTTACTAA
The DNA here is from genome assembly GCA_009831015.1 of Picea engelmannii. NCBI lineage: Eukaryota > Viridiplantae > Streptophyta > Pinopsida > Pinales > Pinaceae > Picea > Picea engelmannii. The sequence continues at coordinate 487,928 of ML784400.1, forward strand.
GGAATCATATCAATACATGGTGGCCATTGTTGGATCACGTTGTCATTGATGTCAATAGTTTGATTGATTGATCTCGAGTAATTGATTGATGTCAAAGGATTGATTGATTGATGATTGATGTAATGTAATATGTATTGTCCTTGATCAGAATGCATAGATGAATATGGATCAATGAGTTTTCATTGATATGATGAAGATGGATCATGAGTTGTCATGATGAAGATGGATCAATGAGTTGTCATTGATATGATGAAGATGGATCAATGAGTTCTCATTGATACATGATGAAGATGGATCGATGTGGTGTCATTTGTATATGATGCATTATGTATAGATGACTCATTATTGTCTTATCATGATTGTTAAGGTGCACAAATGGATGAACTCCAAAGTGGTCCCCTTATGGTGAAAGCCCTCATGGGAAGATGCTTTGTGGATTGAATTATCCTAGAAGAATGGTTGGAGGACCCATGATCGTATGTGGAATAATGAGATTAAGATCAATGAATTTGTTGGTGAAACTATCCTAGATGGATAGTGCTTGTCATGCCATTTTTGGTGGTATGTGGAATGTCACATAAATCCTCACGGTTTGAGAGTTATGGCCTTATGAAGTTGGAGGACCCCCCACATAAAGGCTTGAAGCCACCAAGGTCAAAGAAGTCAAAGTGACCTAAAAGAAGAAATCATTATTTAAATGATAAAGTAAAGTGACAAAGTCAAGGTGGATTATTTAAATAATAAAGAGAAATGAAAAAATCAAGAAAGATTATTTAAATGATAAGGTAAGGTGACAAAATCAAGAAGGAATATTTAAATGATAAAGTATTGGAGAACTTTCTATTTATGGGAAGTGGTTAACCCTAAAATAAAGAAATTAGGTTTAAGTGACCTAGAAATGGGTTAAGTGACCTAGAGGATGAAAGTATAAATAAGATAGCTATGGACTCTTATAGATCATCCTTTTTTTGTGGATCAATGGAGAGCTTCTTGTGAGATTATCTTTTGGAGTATTGATGGAGAGCTTCTTGTGAGAAGATTTTGGTGTGGATTTCTTGAGCATTATTGAAGATCTATTTTGAGAAAGAGAGCATGAGGAAGATCTCATGGATGCATTGAAGTTTCAGCAAGTCTGAGATCATGACAGAAAAATTCTTGGAATTACAGAAAAACCCTATTTTTTGGTGCATACGCAAGTTGTCTGTGCATAGCGTGTTTATACACAAGCTATCAGTGTAATGGGTGCGTACAGTACACAAGTTGTCTGTGCATAGCGTGTTTATACACAAGCTATCAGTGTAATGGGTGCGTACAGTACACAAGTTGTCGGTGTATATGGATCATACAATGGATAAACTCATGGAGATTTGTGGTTGAGCTGATGACAAGCTGCTGAAGACTGAAGTAGGTTCCAGATCTGCATTCTATGGGCTCAAATCTATCATTGATACACCGGTATGGTTACATTCTTGTCTTGATGGATAGCATTTCTTATTGTGTTGTGAATGCTTAGGGAATTCTTGGTATGGTTTCTATGATGTGGTTTATGTTGGTTGATGGAGTGAGCAACACTCTTATAATTGAGTATTGATCTGATGGCTATAGTATGTTGATTTCTTATGCATGATTGAGTAGCATTCATATTGATTGGTTGTGGAACATGAGTAAACTATTGGAGATCTTGGATGTATTGTGACTAGTTGGTGGTCAGTTTGGACAGTGAGAAACAAAAGAAAATGATAAATTGGTTGCAAAGGATCTGAGTTGATCTTGAAGGATAAACCCTAATAGCTCAGAAGGTATACATAGGTTGTAGTACTGTTTGGGAGCATATAAGTAGGTTGTAGTACTTCTTGGGTGCGTATACACACAGGTTGTACTACTGGTAGGGCGGGTACACACACATGTTTCACAACTGACAAGTCACATACCCGTTGCAGATTGATATCTGTTGAGGATTGTTGCCTCATCTCAGTTGATGCTGAGGATGTAAGTTGAGTCTTGCATTATAGAGCTAATGCTCTTGTAGAGTTGTACTCTATTCAGTTGTTGCTGATAAACCCCAAGGATTGTAGTCCGTAATAAAAAGAAAATTGTGCATACATCTTGTGTTCTTTGTGTTCCTTGTGGTGATGACTTGTTGATGATATATTGTTGATATATGTTGTTGATATGCATTCACATCTAACTGGTTATAAATGATAGCAATGAATAATGAGTAAAATGTTGAATGTTAACTATTGAGTTTTGTGTAAGAGGGATGTTTTGGGAAAAACAACCCCACACTCATTCACCCCCCCCTCTAAGTGTGGTAGGTGTATCCAACAATTGGTATCAGAGCGGACCTTCACTACAAGCCTTAACAAGCTTGAAGGAGATCCATAGACATGCAAATGGATGATGAAGTTCCAATCCTTGATGAGGAAAACTATTATACTTGGAGAATAGAGATGAGATTACATTTGAAGACAATGGGAGCAACAATTTGGAAGACAACCATTCGTGGATCAATTCCTTTGAAGAACAAGTCAAAGTTTGCAGCTCAAAGAGAAGGAAAGAAGAATGATGCATTGGCCCTCAAGACCATTCTTAATGGACTCTCAAGCCCTATCAAAGAGAGCATGGGACAATGCACTTCCACCAAGGATCTATGGCTAAAGCTAAAGGAGACATATCAAAGAAAGAAGGAGAAGGAAGATATTGAAGATCACTCCATCAAGACACATGAAGGTAAAGAATCTCCAAAAACACTTGGTTGCATTATTTCTAAAAGTGATGATGTTGGAAAAAAGGAAGATCTTGAAGACATTTCAAATGAAGGCAAAGAATCATATGATGATGATGAAAAAAGGGATGAAGGTAAATAATCTACACAAAACCTTGATTGCAATTGTTGGCGACGGAAGTCACTTCTAGATTGCTTGCAGGAGCAGAGCCTGACGCCCATCAGTTTATGTCACGGTTTATTTGTGGAAGAGGTGATCGAATGGAAGTAAACTCAAATGATATTGTTTCACCTCCGAAACTAGGCCCAACACGCATGGGTAGGTGAGGTCTTAGACATACTTCAGACAATGAGTTGTAGTAAGGGTGAGTAGGGGGGAAGACTTATATCAGAGAGATGCAAAGGTCTGTTGTCAATATCAAGTTTCTAGCAAACTGTAGGAGAATGCATTTAAACGCAAGATCATCTTACATTCAAATGCAGAAAACCAGGGAATACAATAGTGCCACGATAAAACCTTTATCATAACACAACTGCAATAATTCATGTGAATCAATCAATCATGAATTCCCTTAGTATGAGATGAAAACTAGATGGAATAGGGAAACTGTCTTTCATAAAACAAGAGATCTTACATACAGATGCATAACCAGAAAACTAGAGTGTCGATTAAAACATTACAATCGGGAGCTTCACTCTACCATCCATCCTTACAAAAATGGCGAAAACGCCTACATATACTCCAAAACAACAACAGCAGCAAAAACAAGATGTTGCATTAAAATATTGCATCTGCATGTCTTCTGGCAGTCTACCCATGCAGACTCAGGATGATCGTGCACCTATGACAGACGCCATCAAATTTTGGATTGTCCTTTTGCAGGTGAGTTGACGTGAATTAGTCTTTTGCCGGACCTTCCTTTTATGGCGGAGTTGATATTCAACCACCAGCAACTGTCGCAATAACTTCTTTTTGGGATCGGGGATGGCCTCGATCAACTCTGCCTTCTGGGACGTGGAGGTCTCCTAATGGTGCCACCTGGATCCCCGAACTGTCTTTCCTTGGATGCTACTTCGTTGGACTGCTGCGAGGGACCCCTATGGCTGATGTGGATGAGGGTGTGATGGGGGCTAAAGGCATGAACATTGTGGAGGTGATGGAGAAGAAATGGGAGCTGTGACATCAGCTGAGGAATGCCACATGGTTTGAATAGGACAGAGGAGGAAGGAGCATGGAGTGCGGGAGTACAGGAGGAGGTGACTTGGAGTGAGAAGGACACATGGTGGGAGACGAGAGGACTACGAGCTGAGGCGGTGGGCAGAGAACAGGTGGCAACGGGGAGGACGATACCAGAGGTGACATGATAGGCAAGGGACCCCACAATAATAACACACCATTCCGGACCCCCCCCCCTCTTTCATTAAAGACAAGATGGAAAAGGGGGGCCGAAAAGGCCTGAGCATCGTTGATCTAGGTGCTTTGATCCTGACCTTTGAAGAGTTGCGCACTCAATTCCGGACCCCCCCCCCCTCCGCTTAAAGGTAGAATGGCAGGGGGCCTCCATNTAATTCGCTCCTGACCGTAGGTCTGAGCACGCAGATCCTGGCCGCCCAGATCCATGCCCCCTTTAAGTCCATTGCGTTTGCGTTTCATCGATGGATGGATGACTGAGATGACTTCGGCACTTTCACTATGAAAAATCCCGAAAGGCCCCACCTGTGGCTCAGATCTTGCGCTGATTTTCCTTCAAATGAATGACCGAGATGGATTTGTCATAAAAAAAAGGGGGCTACCTCCATTATCAGGCTCTCTTACTGGCTGGAAGCTTGAAACGAGATTTTTTCCATGATGCGCTTGGGCGCTCCTCGTACAACTTGCAGACCCGAATACTCTTGTTCCTAGGACAAGAAATGTCGCTAACATTAGTCTCCATGGGGGATAGAGTCGTCCCTGTGATGCTCTAATAACTCATTTTGCAGCTTCAGTGCCTTGTTGTTGGGCTATGGAGTCATGCTCAAAACATCCCGCTGCTGAAAAATACAGGCCGAAAAATAAAAGTAACAAAATAAAGCTACATGCTCAAAGGAGATTATTTATATACAGTCCTAATGCTAATAAAATATTTTACATGGGCTAGGTGAAAGAAAACTTCCACCATAGCCATTCAAGCAACTTCCTGGATAGAAGCTCCTTCCTTCTGTCAATGATCACCAGCAGATAGTGTAACCGTGACAGCAAAATGTCTACACTCTTCAACTTCTCCTCACAGGGTGAATTTGATATGGAATAGGGTGGCTTCAAGGCATAAAGGACATGCCACTCCATGTATTCACTGACAGGGTCATAGAATGAGTGGCGAATTTTGGAAAATTGGTGACAGACAGCCTCCTCTGCTACAGAGTTGCTCACATGTGGTTGAATATATTTGATAAGCACAGGTGAGTGGAAAACTGATGTAGGCTCACTGATCTCAGGTGGTAGCTGCTCGCTGACTGGCTCTGGAATGAAATATGTGCTCAGTTGTTCCTCTGGATCCTTTTCCTCTTCTTGGCTCTCCCGCGGGTCAGATTCGTATTCATCATAAATAGGTACCATGGGGTGGTTCTGCTTGCTGACTGTCTCTTCAGTATCTTTATAGTGATCAAATGTAGGATAAGCTTATTGCTCATCATCACTATAATATACATCAAAAAGGAGTTTTCCTTCATTGATATGACCCTCCTCCAGAATAGTGGTTCCGTAAAAAAATTCGGTTTCAGGGACAGTGGGACCTACTTCTTCTGGTTGCTCATACATAATCCTTTTCTCTTTAATCCCAGGTAAAAATATATCATGAGAAACCCCCTGGGGGAAAAGAGAAGAATCCTCTTCCACAACTAACCCCTCTTTTAAAAAGAGAGGTTCTTCGTCATCATGAGCAGAGCTGCTAGGAACATCTTCTTCAACCCGATATCCAGGTGAGTCATCTACCATGGACCACATTTGAACTATAAACTCACAATTTCCACAAGAGGCATGTTGATCGTTATGAACATCTAAAAGAATAGAGGCATCTGATATGATGTTAGATGATTTTGTTCTAGGGTTAACACAATTAATATCATTCAAAACCTCCATATTTTCCTGGCAAATGATTTCCTCCACAGTAAAAGCTTCATCATGGACCTGGTCTTCAGGGCCAGTAGAGGCTTTATGAAGTGAAGAAAACTCCTCACAACAGTTTTCAAGCAAACAATTAGCTGGATAGCAGTCTTTACAAAATGAATTGAAAGTTGTATGAAAACCTATTAAAGAGAGGATGCTCACAGTGGGAAGAGATCGACAACACTCAAGAGCAGATCCCTTCAATGAACACTTGAAGAGCTTAATCCGAACATCCTCATGCGTGATATTGTGTCAGTGAATATCCTCATGGAAGTCCAGTAAATGCTCAGCTGGTTCCCCCCAACTTGTTGCATGAAATTCAGGGAGGAAATCTTCCCATTGGTCTCTATCAGGAAGTGCATTAGGAAACCCAACTATCTCGGAAAATTCACAGAAAGCAAACCTTTGAGCCATAATTTTCTCCATATCAAAACAATGGAGTCGCCAATCGATCCTCGAATCATGGGGTTGCCAGGTGAAAGATGTGCAGCTTCAAATGTGCCTGGTCCTTGTTCACCATCAAAGGCCAGATCTTAACGTTGTTGTTACCCCAGGAAGCTTCTCAAGCTGAGAAAGCAGCTGCTGAAACCTTCTCGAGAAAGCTCCTTAGGGTCAGCTTTTAGGTGTGCTAATAGTAGTCACAACTGAAACAGTGATGTGGAAACAATGGAGTTGCCAAGTGCAAAGTAGCAATCTTTAAGGGCTCTGATGTCTGATGCACCTTCAGAATCAGAGGCTCAATGTTGTTCTGCCCAGGGAAAATCTTCAACTTCGTCCCCGGCAACGGCGCCAGAAATGTTGGTGTCAGAAGTCACTCCTGGATTTCTTACAGGAGTAGAGCCCGACGCCCATCAGTTTATGTCACGGTTTGTGTATGGAAGAGGTGATCGAATGGAAGTAAACTCGGACGATATTGTTTCGCCTCCGAAACTAGGCCCGAAAGGCATGGGTAGGTGAGGTCTTGGACATACTTCAGACAGTGAGTTGTAGTAAGGGTGAGTAGGGGGGAAGACTTATATCAGAGAGATGCAAAGGTCTGTTGTCAACATCAATCTTTTAGCAGACTATAGGAGAATTCATTTAAACGTGAGATCATCTTACATTCAAACGCAGAAAACCAGGGAATACAATAGTGCCACGATAAAACCTTTATCATAACACAACTGCAATAATTCATGTGAATCAGTCAATCATGAATTCCCTTAGTATGAGATGAAAACTAGATGGAATAGGGAAACTGTCTTTCATAAAACAAGAGATCTTACATACAGATGCATAACCAGAAAACTAGAGTGTCTTTCATAAAACAAGAGATCTTACATACAGATGCAATAACTGTTTTTTGGGATCGGGGACGACCTCGGTCAACTCTACCTTCTGGGACGTGGAGGTCTCCTAATGGTGCCACCTGGATCAGCTGAACTGTCTTTCTTTGGACGCTACATCGCTGGACTGTTGCGAGGGACCCCTATGGTTGATGTGGATGAGGGTGTGATGGGGGTTAAAGGCATGAACACTGTGGAGGTGATGGAGAAGAAACGGGAGTTGTGACATCAGCTGAGGAATGCCACACGGTTTGAATAGGACAGAGGAGGAAGGAACATGGAGTGCGGGAGTACAAGAGGAGGTGACTTGGAGTGAGAAGGACACATGGAGGGAGACGAGAGGATGACGAGATAAGGTGGTGGGAAGAGAATAGGTGGCAATGGGGAGGATGATACCAAAGGTGACACGACATGCAAGGGACCCCACAATAATAACACACCATTCCAGACCCCCCCCTCTTTCATTAAAGACAGGATGGCAAAGGGGGGCCAGAAAGGCCTGAGCATCGTTGATCTAGGTGCTCCGATTCTGACCTTTGAAGAGTTGCGCACTCGATTCCGGACCCCCCCCTCCGCTTAAAGGTAGAATGGTGGGGGGCCTCCGAAATCCTCTCCTAACCATAGGTCTGAGCGTGCAGATCCTGGCTGCCCAGATCCATGCCCCCTTTAAGTCCAATGCGTTCGAGTTTCATCGATGGATGGACGACTGAGATGACTTCGACGCTTTCACTATGAAAAATCCTGAAAGGCCCCACCTGTGGCTCAGATATTGTGCCGAGTGTCCTTCAGATGAACGACCAAGATGGCTTTGTCATAAAAAAAAAGGGGGCTACCTCCATTATCAGGCTCGCTTACTGGCCAGAATCTTGAAACGAGATTTTTTCCATGCTGCTCTTGGGCGCTCCTCGTACAACTTGCAGACCCAAATACTCTTGTGCCTAGGACAAGAAATGTCGCTAACAAAAATAATTCAAAATGTGATGATGTTGAATTTTTCTCTACAAGTGAAGAAGAAAATCTAGAAGTAGTTTGGATAAAATCAATTGATTATAATCCCATGGAAGAAGTAGAGGAAAAACTATTGGAGCTTAGAAATAAGGTTCAATATGGTTTTTATGAATATAGAAATGACCACTATTATATAGACTATAGCTATCTTTCGGATAAAACTAAAACGTTTCTCAAGAAGATTCAAAGGCACATCTTGAAGTTAAAAGAAATGCTCAAAGAACTAGAAGAAAGTAGTAAGACTCAATTAGAATAAAAGGAAGAAGAGATCACAAGACTAAAGAATGAAAAAGAAGATATAAAAGTGGATGATGGTATTAGAAAAAGTTTTGAAACTATTTTCCATCTCAAGACCCAAATTTAAGAAGCCAAAAGGAACCTTTGAAGAATCAAATAAATGAAAAGGAAGAGTCATGTTGTAAGTTAGAAGGTGAAATCGTTGACCTTATAAATAAGGTATAGAAGTCAAACAAATTCTTGAATATCTCAAGAATCTTGGATGAGATCTTGGAAAGTCAAAGGTCACCATATGATAAATCAGGTCTTGGATACAAAGAAGAAGCTACACATGATGAAGCAAGCACCTCAAAGAAGCATGAGGTAAGTCCATTAAAGAAGGAAACAATGTTGCAAAAAAACCATCTACACAAGGCAAAGAAAATTTCAAAAGAACAAAGCAATGAAGACATCAAGAAGCTATTCTTGGGACACCAAAGCAAAGGTATGAAAGTATTTTTCATGGGAATTGTTATTCATGTAATGGATATGGTCACAAAGCTTTTGAATGTAGATCTTATGAAAGGAGATATAATGGAAGATTTTATAACACCATGAGGTGTTGGAGATGTGATCAAGTAGAACACATTGTTCTTCACTGTAACACCATTAGATGCTACAGTTGTAGTGGATTTGGCCACAAATCTGTTAGCGATATTTCTTGTAAGGGGGGCTAGAACACAAAAGAAGGGGTTAAAAACCCACTTGTACAAAGTTGGGTAAGTCACGAGCAAGTTCGAGCGGCAGTTCTTCACAGGCTCGGATCAACGGCGC
>ML784400.1:527084-540507 GCA_009831015.1 Picea engelmannii
TTTTTTACTTTTAAATTTTATTAATAATATTTATTATTATTTATTTATTAATTTATTAAAAACTTTAAAGAATATTTTATCATTGCTTTAAAATTACGATATTTTTTAATTTTAAGCCATAAAAGTTGTTTCTTTTTAAACTTATTTATTTTTAGGGATATCTTAAAACTTCTTTATTATTTAAAATTACAATTAAATCCCTTAATAATAAATAGAGTGTTTGAAAACTTTATTATTATAGAGAAATGGTATAAAATTATAAAATATCTTACCATAAGAAAAAAAGAACATAAATATTGACGAATTATCCTATAATTAAGTGGTAAAGTTTTATGGAGTGGCAAGTGTGGGGGGATATTATAAGTCTTAGCATTAAACAATTTTGACATATTCTTAGGATTTCAGTATAGCATTAAAAAACGTAGCGTGCATTATTGCAAAGGATAAAATTAGTAATTGAAGCTAACATCTAATTTTTAATCATTGTAGGGGATTTAAGATTTGTCATTGGAAAAATAGTTTCCAATATTGGTGTTTCTGATTATACTTTGCAATACTTGATCAGGTTAAAAAAGAGATCAAAAACTTCACTAGAATCAACTTCTTCCATATCCTTTGGGAGAACAATCAAACTGCAAACCATTTCGCTAACAAATCCACTCTCATAAAATAGGAGGGTTGGGATAAATATATACACTATTAATTCCCAACGTTAAATTGTCAACCAAGGAGTCATAGACTTAGAGGTGCAAGCACAGGAAATGCAGGATTGGAGTCTACTCTAATCTAAAGTCGGAAAAACAATTTTCAAACCCACACTGCATAATTTAAATGTAAACTACGGGAGATAAACACTAAGGATTCATCACTGGGACACAATAATAACTTAGTACTATAAAGGATTAGATCACAGTCTTTCATGCACTCAGGGTGATGTTCGTATGATTAATGGTGAGTAGCTTACTTAAGTTTTTTGTCCTTCAATGATTATTTCCTATAGTGGATCCACACTTAAATGCAATAAAAGAAACAAACAAACAAAAATGAATTCAAGTGACATGAAATAAACTAACACCTTGGGAATAATTCCAATGCGGGAAGGCCATATCTCACGAGTTAGACCTCTAATCCATCTGTTGGTGATTGAAATTACAAGCTTGCAATAAGAAGCCAAACAAAATGAAATACTAAAACAAAACTATGTGATCAACAATTTATTGCAAAGATCTATCCTAAAATGGGAAGATTAAATTATATCCTACAAAATGATAACAAAAGCATTCATCAATAACAAAAACAAGAGAGGAAATTAGTGTAGAAATAAATGTAGACTGGTACAGAACAGTGCAAAAACAAAATTGACTAAGAACAAAAATATTTCTTAAAGCAATCCAAAATTAAACTGTAGAAATATTAAGCAAATGTAAAATCACACATCCTAAACTGAGAACCACTCATCAAATGAATACATCAATAAATTAAAAGAAAAAGAAATGGATGGCAAGGAAAAGAATGAATATGAGAAAAGGAAGTGGTTTTTTGTGTAATTGACATATGAAGGCAACATTTAAACTCAATAACTAATACACAGAAAATGAGGGAGAGATGGCAATGATCTGCTCTTGTAATTAATTGATTGTAATGTATAGTCAAATTGACAACTAAGGAGAGAATCGTGTAAGGAAAGATGAGGTGAATATAGAAGAGAAAGGTTATATATATAGCAAATGGAACAACTATGTTTTACACTATTTGGGAGAGCGTAGAAGAGGTGAATGGATATGTGAATTGGTAAGTTTCAATGTGTGAGTAGGATGAAAAATCAATGGTGGAAAAGGATAGAGGGCAGTTTGAACGATTAAATAAGTGAGAGTGAAGCATGGAAGCGAGGGATTACTATCCACAATTAATTAAGCACAGAAACAGAGCATTGAAAGGATGTGCAGAAATATAAGCACACATAAGTAATGGAAGGAGTACAGAATAAGTTACTCAAAGCTTAAAAAATGTAATAATGTACTCAATTTAAAAATGTGATATGATTCTGAATTCCTCCATCTAATGCAACAACATAGAATCAAAATATAACAAAACTTTAACTCAAATGATAACAAAACTAAAATTGACTTGTAATAAAATAAACACATAATGCAATGTTAATCTACCAAGCAAATAGAATATAGAAACACTTACCCACGATGAGGGGCCCTTCCCAGGTGGTGAGTTCTTCTTGAAGACGTTTAGATCACTCAAATGCTTGGAACCATGCACAGGAACAACAACTCTTTCATTTCATCAAACTCAGAAAATTACAAGTCTCTTATAATATTGGCATGGATATGATAACACTCTAATATTCAATAAAAAAGAATGCTCATAATGGTAATTGGATCTTTCTCTCTATGAGGCTCATTTATACATGAAATCTATGGAGGAATGGATAAAACCGATAGATTTTGGTTAAAACCAATTTTGCAATTTTTTGAATGAAATCACAAAAATATGGGTTTTTCATCAATTTGGGCAGATTCGACTTAGACATCCATCCATACCTTCCAAAACAATTTGAATTTTGAAAAAGTCCTCATGCATTAATCAATTTGTCAGATTTTAGACAAAACCCATATCTTAGAATTTCTATATCCGATGCCATCTGCACGGAAATTGAGGCGCAAGTTGGCAGTTTGAGATTTTTATTAATTTTTGCAAAATCACTCCCCCTGAGCTAGAGGTCCACACGTGTGAGCTGGGTGGATTATGGCCCTCATGTACGCATGTTGACATCATTCTGGACAAAACCCATGTCCACAATGTCCCTCTAGAAGCATGCCAAATTTTTTACTATAATTCAGTACCGGACAGTTGTTGATGTTGGTACCGGATGACCTGGAACATTCTGGTACTGGATGGTTTCTGGAACTAGTACCGGATGAGCTGAATTGTGAGTACTATATCATATGGAGTTTAGGTACCAGATGATTGTGCATGTATCGATTGATTGTAGAAACTTCTAGTACCAGATGACTTGGAGTGTGAGTGTCGGATGACCTCTAATGTGAGTACCGGATGACTTCCAGTGCGGGAACATATTTTTTGGACATAGAAACATAGGGTTAAACCATCATCATAAAAACTATTGTATAATCATCATTTTAATCACTAAAAATATGGAAAATTTTGTATTAACCACGTAGGATGAATAACAAGAGATAATGGAGGTTTATGGCGTAATTAGGGATATATTATTGATGAACTGCAGGGAGGAGGTGTAATGGTGAGTGTATTTGTATGGCAGAAAATATGACAAAATTGGATCCCAACACACCCCCAAACCCAAGGATTTGCATGTCCTCGTGCAAATAAGGTGAAGAACTTATGATACTTTGCTTATAGATTTATGTGACATTGTTTCTTTTGTGTAGGTGTTGGTTCTTGTGGAACGACACTTTAGAAACTATCACAGATTGAATTTCAAACAGATAAACAAAATTATCATAAAAATGGAGGACAAGCAGTGGATGGGGTATTAGAGTGACGGTGAATGGTGTGCATGTGGAGAATGGTTTATAAAATAATGGTGATGGTGGTCATATGAACTTGGACGTCTTTATACTCTGTATCTTACATCAATTTTAAGACCAATATTTACTTTGTGGTTCTTTGTTTGGATAAAAAACAATGATTTCATCCCCTTTGAGATGACTTAAGAATGCCTTATGATGTATAAAGAGAATACACTATAGATGTTGCTTTCTATTTTTATACCACATATTTCCTGTTCATTACTTGGTCTTATCATTAGAGTATATTGTTCATTATGACAAGTGGAATGAAGATGGAGGGTTTACTGAGTAGTTGTGATAATGCATAGTGGAGTGTGGAGTGGGTAATAGTGGTTATGCATCATGTTTTCCAAGTTCTTAGTAAATTAAAAATATTTGTACCAGTTTTACCTCAAGTTACCCTTGCTTTGAATTCTAATGCATGTTGAAGTGGAAAATATGTAGAACATGACGAAATGTTTGCAGAATCGTGATGTAGACAGCTGAAATTTGAAGATGAAGTGGAGCAAGGCTGAGGAATGATGGATATCTAGGAGAGAGATAATGAAAGTTGATATGTTGATATTCCTTATGTCTCTCTCTCCCCCACGCCTCTTGGTTTGCATGTCCTCATGCAAACTCTTATTAGCACACAAAATTGTTGCAAGATGAAAGAGGGCTATGTGGAACCGGTGCATGTTGACTAAAGGAGGGAAATAAAGAATGCCAAAGATAAGAGATGTTGAAAATATCCTGCAAAAAGTACCCTCGAAAAAGATTTAAATTTTATATTGTTGGTACAAGAACCTACTAGTTTATGTACCAGCATTATCGGAATAGAAAAATAAAAAAGAACTAAACAAATATTGTTATTATGAGAGAAGAAATAAGCATTGATGTCATGCTTAAAGAAACAACCAAAACTTAAACTTTATTCAGGCTTACAAATTTAGAAATGAAATTTATTTTAAAATATTACAAGCAGAAAGGAAATTCCTAAATTACTTATTACATATGATTTCATCAATCATTAACAGCTTTATGCTCAAGAAACCATGTAAATTATGATGGGAGATTTTTTCTCTCATCCTTAAACAGGAAAACATGAGGAGATAAGTGGTCTTTAATAAATGGGAAACCGATAAGAAACCAATCATCCATGTTTAATTTCTCAGAGAATTTATGTCATTCAAGTGATATTGATAAAGTTCACATTTGAGTTTATTAAACTCCTACACTTATGGGTCCCACTTCTAGAATAATGACATTCTAGGTATGAATGATGGGGTCTTAAGACCATCTTATGGAAATTCTCAAATGGCAATTAGATGAGATTCATTATCCTTTTGTTCAACCATGCATGCTTCTTCTTAAGTATTTACACAAGTATATTGTTCATATGGATAAATATATATTAGGCATAATGAAATACATCAAAATCAAAACCCATTGCCAGCAAGTTTTTTTAGTACTCAGATGGGGTAATTTTGACATCTAAGAAATATCCTTCCCAAGAAGAATGCTCCATTTCCCACGAGCATGTTCAGTACCCTGATGGGTTTGCCTAGTTATACCACAGGTCAGTACCCGCTGCCATCAAACATGTTCAGTATCTCGACGGGTTAGCCTCTTACACCCATTTTCCATCAAAGGCTCTTGTCTCAATATTTACCCTTAAGATAAAATTTATAGATTGATTTCGCATGGGTGATGTTAATGTTTAACCCATTATTATAGTTCTTTTCATTTCAATAGATAACATCAACATAAGACAAGATCACTGAGAAATAAAAAATCACAAGAGACACAACATTTATCCTGGGAAACCCTCTAGGGGAAGAAAACCTAGAAAAAATTCCTTATTATAGATAGCCAATACAATGCCAAGAGATAACTTAAGCAAATACAGAAATTACTCTCCTAAAGATGCACCTCTCTCTCTCTCTCTCTCTCTCTCTCTCTCTCTCTCTTCTCCAATTGCAGTTTCGAAACTTGTCTCTCAATTAGCAAGTAAAGTGTGTGTCTAAGTGAGACGCTAGCCTCCTTATTTATACAAGACTGGCACGTGTGGGAGTATCCCTTCACTGGCAGGGCCGAATTCTTCTACGGAGTGGTTATAACCACCTTTGTTATATTATGGGGCCTCTTTGATATATTCTGGGGCCGACTCCTCTTTATTCCTATTACAATTATATTATGCCAATCCGCAAAAGGGGATTTGGTCCTTTTACAATATCCGACATGATCAATCCACAATGGGGATTGATCCAATGAATAATATATCAAATAATAATAAGAATACACTTTGCAGTTACATTATTTCAACACTCCCCCTTAACAAGAAGGGTATTCTTCAACAGCATCAGACGAGAGAGAGGCCTTTATTGTCAACAACATCAGGAGGACATCATCATCAATATCATCTTGGAGCATTGACTAGCGTATCTATAAATTATTGGAAGTTTTCTTCATCGGCAACATCGTCATTCTCAAAGGAATGCAATCATCATCTGCATCAATATGTATTAGTATAAAACTAATACATCATCATCACAGCACGAGGTTGGCTCATCATCATAATACTAGACTGGCTTTACGTCACAACTATCAAGTTGGAAGCACAGTTCTAGTCTCATCTCATAGTCTTGCTTTACGTCACGGCAATAAAGCTGGAAGCAAGATACTCATCCTTCTTTACGTCACAACAATCAAGCTGGAAGCAGGATACTAGATTGGCTTTATGTCACAATTATATAGCCAGAAGCATAGTGCTAGTCTCATCTCATCGTCTTGCTTTACATCACAGCTGTCAAGCCAAAAGCAAGATGCTCATCCTATTTATGTCACAACAATCAAGCTGGAAGCAGGACACTAGATTGGCTTTACGTCACAACTATCTAGCCGGAAGCACAGTGCTAGTCTCATCTCATCGTCTTGCTTTACGTCACAACTGTCAAGCCGGAAGCAAGATGCTCATCCTACTTTACGTCACAACCATCAAGTTGGAAGCAGGATACTAGACTAGTTTTATGTCACAATTGTCCAGCCGGAAGATTAGTACTAGTTTCATCACATCTTCTTTCTTTACGTCACAACCATCTAGTTGGAAGCACGATACTAGACTGGCTTTGCATCACATCTGTTAGCACTTGGTAAATTTCCTAGAGGTTGAAAAGAAGAAATCTACAAAGGTAACCTTAACCAACCGCTTTTAAAGTTGGGATCTAACCCTTCCAGCTTCAGAGAGGGATCTCTCTATGTGATTTAGCTTTGTTTTTAATTTCGGATATTAGGCTAGGTAAAGAAATTGTTGGTTTTGTTGTAAAAGAGTTTTTAAAGTTGGTTGAGACGGTCTACACATCCAATGGGCTATGGGGTCTGTATTTCAATTAGATATTAGATACAACTAGAAATACCAAAGAAAAACCTTCACAGGGAGAGATAATACACTCACTGGATCTCTAGTAATTTAAAATAATGGACTGAAGAACATATGAGGAAAATAACTTCAACTAACAAGCAGTTAAGAATTTCTTAATTGAAGATATAGAAGATAAACATTTAAATCTTTAGAATCAGAAACAGGGTATCAAAGATAAATCCTGCAGCATAACGTTATTCGTAAAGATTAGATTCAGAAAACAGAATGAATACAGAGAAAGAAAAACATTTAACTTAGAAATTCAACATCACCAGTGAACATACGCAAGAATCCTATAAAAGTGCCTCTTCTTTATTAATGGCTGATCTCTTCAAAAATAGTACAGTTTGATAGAAATAGGGTGTGCTAATCAACAACCCTCAATACTTCGAAAGATGAAGTATTTATAATTCAAAATACAAGTGTTCTTGTCATAACTGATCAAGACATGCTCATACTATTTTTAGACTAACTAACTTAACTAATTGAAACTGTTTGATGAATCGATACAACTGTATGCTGAATTTCTGGGGTAGGCCGTTGGCGAGGTGCTTTCGAAACCTCTTCTGACAGGACAGATGACTGGATTTTGACATCTCATCTGCTAATCTAGTAGATCACACAGTTCTTCCCATCTGATATGACCTGGCACTGTGACTTTAAGCAATCTCCGATACACTTCATCCATGTATGTATATTTAGAAAATGTAGGCTTGATGATGAATATGTGTTTAATCTCATGTTGGATACTAATATCCAACTGCAGGGCGTCCATAAATGATTTGCCTGTGATGCTTCCCTATATCCCTGCAAACTTGGAACTGTCTTTAGACACTTCAGTCAACCTTTTCTTGTAATCATGGAGTGTCATTAATTTGTCATTAATGACCTTCAGGCCAGGTAGGCCCTTCCTTTGGAGAGCATCTATCTTATTGAAAAACTTTTGTACTCCCTGATCCATGACTTGAATCTTCTCCTCAAGCTGAAGCATGAGACCTCTTTTGGATAGAACCCTTTTGACTTCAAGTATGGTTTATGTCCTGTCCTCAATCTTTAATTCTTCAAGTTCCTCTCTGGTCTTGGAATTCAGGAACCTTATGATTTCATTGGCTTGTGCTAGCATGTCTCCCAGCTCCATTCTTATTTTCTCTATAGCCTGTTTTCTCCTCTCGAGCAACTCATTTTGTTCAAACATGATTTGAACCATTGGCCAGATTTCATTTATGGACTTGGAAATATCTGTCCATACAATCTCTTTGACCTCATCCAAATTCTTTCATGCCATTGTCTGTTTCTGGAGCTGTTGTAACTCCTTCCTGATTTTCTCATTCACCTATTTTTCTTTGGATAGGCTTGTCTGAAAAGAAGTCTTTAGCTCTTGGAGATTCTCCACTTCTTTCTTAAGCCTGCTGATTTTTTACTCTTACAGGTTCATCCTCTCCATGGACTTGGCAAGGTCTATTGTTCCTTCTGGTAGTGGCACTGATGTTGCAGATGGAATGGTTGTCACTGTTGTTGTGCTCAATCTTGCAATTGGGATAACACTCAATGGAATGCCTTCCATTGGCTTTGCCTGCTCTTTCTCCTTTAGCAGTCTCTCCATCTCAACCTCCATCTCTTTTAGCTGATCATTCTGCTCCATGAGTAACTTTAGCATCTCATCCTTTTCACCTTTCTTTTCAGCTATCTCTTTTTCCTGTGGGTCCTCTGTTGGAGGGAGATTTAGTTATTTTCTTAAGGATGCAATGTCAGCATTTTTCTTTTTAATCATCTCTTCGGCAACCTTGACGTTCACAGGGTCATAACCGATCTTGAGGACCAGCTCCTCCAACGTCTTGATTCTGTTTTCTTTCACGAAAGATGATATTTTCTCCAACTTAAGTTGGGTCTGGGCATTGTTCAAAGCTACCCGAAATTTTGATGCAGAAGCTGAAGCATGGGCCAAAGTGTGGAAAACCATCTCCCCAGTTTGCTTGTGCAGATCCATCTGATCTGTTGGATGCACGTCCTTAGCCTGGAACTCAAAGGTGGCCCTTTTGTAATCTGATATCACCTTGGGATCCGACACTTGTGCTTGGAGGTAAGCCATATGCATCCTACCCTTTTCTGTATCAAATGCCTAAAGAAGTCTATGCTGGGCTGTGGACGACTGCTTATGAAACTGGGCATAAGTGTTGCTACTGAGTGTCTGGTTCTTCTTCTTGATCAAGTCATACTTTTCAAAAATGCCCAACTTGAGCCCAATCTTACTCGGCGTAGTATCTAAGGGAGAATCTGTGGATTTCTTTGGCACTGTTGTTGTGATTTCCTTATGTTGACTCGAGCCAAAAGGTAGAGTGGCTGGCTTGACCCTTGTGGTAGTTACTGTGGTAGTAGAAACTTCATGTTCTACTGTTGCACCAGGCGTTGAACTTGTCTTTGGCCTTTTGGTGTGCATATTAAACTCCTCTGATGACACCTCTATAACAGGAGGAGATGATTCTGACTCCTGTCGAGGCCTCTTCTCCTTGGGGACCTGAGGTGTGGTAGTGGGTAACACACTAGTCGAGGGCCCCTGCTTTTCCATGTCCACTTGTTGTTCCACGTCCATTAAAGTGTTGGGCTCCCATGCAGTCTGATTTGCGAATTTATCGATCTCCGGCTTTGACTCATGAGCATAAGGGGCATTCTTATTTTTCACCCTCATCTCCAAAATGATCCCGCATGGATCATAGTGCCAGGTGAAACTCATAGGGAATTCCATCTCCTTCAACATTCTATCTGCTTCTTCCCCTGTGCCTCAGCTATTGCAGATGAAAGAACCAATCTGCCCCTTGATTCTCAATTGTTGTTTTTTCTTCAGGGAAACAAAATGAATGTCATCTAAATTCATTATCTGCCTAATATATTCTAATGCAAAAATCCTTACCGGCACATATTGAGGTAGTTTGTAAGGCGCCAATTCACACCCGTAAACTCTGATCTCAGTGTGATTCTGATACAAGTACTAGTCTCCTGTCTTTGCATTGTCTGAGAGATGCATAATTCTCTGGACGTCATCATTTATTTGTGGCTCAGGCCTGCCACTCAACATACTTACCACAGGGTGGTAAAACTGGTCAATGAACGCTTTGAAGTCGTATTCAATAGAGTTATGTTTCAGAAGAGAAGTCCACGCTGTGACTGGCTAGGGCTTCCCGTCGGCGTCCATCTTCTGCATGGAGAAACTGAACCTGTCGACTTGAAAGTAGACGAACATGTAAGCCAGAATGGAGGAATATCTGAACATACCCTCTGTGGTGAAATTCACAAATTGTTCATATATATTATTGGCCAAGAAGGTGTTGTAGTCGAACTGCATGGTAGGTTGTTCATCGTTTGAGAAAATGGACAGAAAACCCAGGATGGGCTCATCTACCCATTGATCAGAATAGTACCCAAGCAGGGCACACAGGGAAGAAATGATTTGATTTCCTTTGGTGGAGAACATGGAAGAAGGGTAAGGGGGATTGGTGGAAGGGAGTGGAGCGGAAGTGGGGAGAAAAAGCTCGAATATCTAAGCTCTCTGAGGGAAAGTCATTTTCTGATATAGCTCAGTGAGGATTTCTAAGTTGAATGGAGACGCAGATTCAGCACGGGTAATTTGCATCATCTGGTCAATATCTTTAGGGGTGATGAAGAAGAGGACGTCTCCAGATGAAGAAAAAATGGATTTCTGGTTGGGGATGTAATGGGCTTGGAATTTGAGGGCGAATTCTAGGAAATGATGAATCTGGGGAAAGAGATACATGGGCAAATTGGACTCCCAGAGTCCAATTTCATCGCTTTGGTCCAGGAACACCTCCTGGAGCCATGACTGTAGATCAGAAAAGTCAAAACTACAAATAGTATCTGCTATCAAACGATCTTTATCAACCAAGGGAACTTTATCTAGGTCAACTGGAGGAGGAAGAAAATGATTCTCTTCTTCTTTCGCTTGTCTTGTCTTTGACACCATTTTAGCAACTGTACCTGCAATAAACAATACGTTAGTGGGGTAGACTAACTGCGGGTGAAGGAGATGCTAAGGCAATGGAGGAATAAGAGGTTTCTGGCGCGATGGATGAATAACGAATGAAAAGGGAAACGGTATTTTTATTCAAAAATGGGTCGGTTTAGCACGGGAGATAGGTTAGCAGGATAACAGGTATGTTATCCTGTAATAAATGGACAACGGGCCACTTGGGATGAGGTGGCATATGAAGGTGGCCAAATCATACGGATGAGTGACGTGGAGGCAGGTGATTGGAGGTAAAAGTCATCGAAGGGGTCTGGTCATGAATGGAAAGGGTAAAGGCCTGACAGCAAGGATTGACAGCAGTTATGGGATGGGACTCAACATGGAAACAAGTGGGACAAGTGGACTTAGTGGAGGATGACGTCCATGAGTGGCGGCTGTCAGGTAGCATGTGAGGGATGGGACTTGAGAACCAATAGACCGACGCCACGTAAGACCAGGGGCCCGTCGAAGGGGAAATATCTATTATGGACCCCCCCCCCCTCTCGGTTAAAAGCAGAACACCAAGGGGGGTCCAAAATTCATTTTGATCCATTGATATATGTGCTTGTTTCCTGGCCACAGATTTGAGCACCTTCTTTAATACCCATTCCAGACCCCCCCCCCTCTATTAAAGGCAGAACGAACCGGTGGTCCGGAATCCAATATGGACCGTAGATTTAAGCGCTCTGTTTTGGGCCGTTCAGATGTGCACCCGAGTTATGACCAATTCCGGACCCCCCCCTCTGTTAAAGGAAAAACGGGCGGGGGGGGGTCTGGAATCCAATATGAGCCGATGATCTAAGCGCTCCTCTCTGAGCCGTCCAGATGAGCATACACGTTATTACCGATTCAGGAAACCCCCCCTCGGTTAAAAGCCGAATGGTCGGGGGGGTCCAGAATGCGCTGTGAGCCATAGATCTTAGTGTCATCATCGGGACCATTGATAAGTGTAATAAATATAGATCAGGGAGCGGAAACATAAGTACTTGGGAAAAAACTTAGGATATAAGGAATTTTATGGGTTTTTCCAAAAATTTCACATAAACCCCACCAAGGAGACTTCATCTAAGCTATTCTAAGGCCATGGGGACATGGGGTAGCAATTTCATCGATCTGGTTTCATGGGTGGTCAAGAAAAACAAGCAACTAACCTACATGCTAACCTATCTTCTAGGACTATTAACCTAGATTAAACTGTTGGGTTAAGAAATTACTCTACCTAAGGGCTATCTGGCCAGGATTAGACAGTCTCGTCAGATTTATTCACTAAGCTAACTAAGGGCTATCTGACCAGGATTAGACAGTCTGGTCAGATTTATTCACTAAGCTAACTAAGGGCTATCTAACCAGGATTAGACAGTCTGGTCAGATTTATTCACTAACCTATCAACATTGAAAATTTAAAAGAACTTGGTCATGCTTGAAAGGTATGACCAAGTTACTATTATTGCATGGGGATTTTGTTTAAATTCTTTTATGCCCTCTTTTCTTTTCTTTTCTTTTTCTTCTCTTTTTTCTTTTCTTTTTTCTTTTTCTTTTTTCTTTTTCCTTTTTCTTTTTCTTTTCTTTTTTCTTTTAAAATGAAAAATCAATTGCCAATAAAAACACTAGATACAGATAATATCCATAATATCCAAGTCATAAGTTGATTCCCATAATTTATGGGGTCATAACAGCGGCTCCACCTGGGGATGGTACTTGCCCTGTTAAGTGCCAAGAATCTAGTTTCCTGTCATCCTGAACATATCTGTCTAGTAGCCTTCATCGGTCTTATTCTCAAGAAAAATTTTAGAAACAGTGATCAGCAGCTTAGGGCCTTCTCTTCGGGCTTCAACCAACTGACCAATATGCAAGAAAAGACTGAAAATTAAAATAGGTATGTACAATGGAGAGTGAGTTCTTCAAATCTTTTACTAAGGTGGGACATAATGTTTCATCATTCTGCCATTCACAGGTGCTCCTAGAAGATCTGACCCATCGGCATTGTTTAGCAAAAAGTCATTGTTTCCTCTGAAAGCTTGGATCATGTAGGACCCTGTCCACAGATTATCAAATTTCCCATGCTTTCCCTTTGTTAAGGTCCTAACCCGCACATAGGTAGATCAATGTATTCGGATGTAATAAAGGTCAATATTAATAAGACCTTTCAATAAAATAGAATAAGGCGGATGTAAGAAGACCTAATAGAAGCTTCCGCTTCCAGAAGGATCTTCCTCTAGATGCTTCTTTTTAGTATAAATAGGAGTCGAGGGTATGAGAACCATAGCTGGGAGATTATTGTAACAGAGCGTTGCTCGATTGGAGGTTGCCCCCTCGAAGAGGCCTGTGAACATTGCTATCTGATTCAAAGTGCTATTTATGTTGCTATTTCGTATATCGTTTCTGTGTATTGTGAAGATTATGCTGGATATTTTACTGTTATTCTGTCATTTCTAGCATTTC
>ML784400.1:548872-590584 GCA_009831015.1 Picea engelmannii
CAAATTCAGAATTATTTACATTCTCGTTTTCATTTTCTACATCTATGTTTGTACATTCAAAATCGTTCTTGCATTGCAGAAAGTCCTCTATCTGATCGTCATTTCCGAACACTTGCCAGTACCTGATATTATCGGGGACTGTCGGTCTGCATTTCACCTCAACAGTGTATGGGCGAGTTTGGCAGAAAGGAATCTTGCAGGAAGCTGCTGACGTGGCCAATCTGTCGGCCAGAATATTCTGTCCTCTCGGCATTACCTGCAAGTCAACCTCATTAAAACACTTCAAAGCATCGAGAGCAGCATTCCTGTAGGCTCTAAGGCGCGGGTTTTTAGCATCATACTCCCCTTTAATTTGTTTGATTATTAATTCAGAGTCACCCCTTACCATTATTTGCCTAGCACCGACTTTTTTCAACAGCTTCAGACCTAGCATTAAAGCTTCATACTCAGCAACGTTGTTAGTGCAGTGGAAATTTAACTTATAGGAATGATTTTCTGAGTACCTTTTTCGATGATTATGCAACCAGACTCCAGCTCCTGCTCCTTCTTTACTCACAGCTCCATCAAAATCCATACTCCAGAAATCAGCGGGGAAATCTTCAGTGATTACATTTTTCATCTTTGCTGCCTCACCGCTTTCTGGACCTTCATCTTGACTAGTTACATCTTCCATCAGCTGAATATCTGGCTCTTCAGTATCTCCATCATTGTACAAGATGAATGAATCTAAATCGGAATGAGCAGAGTAAAGGGGGTAATTGTGAGGTTTCTCTTAACTATTGACCATGTACTTCATTAGTGTTTCTCTATATAACCTCCTCTGTTGTTCAAACACTGGAATAGTGGCATAAGACATATCCAGCTGCAGGGTTCCTTTCAACTTAGCTCCCCAAGACCGGGATAGAAACATACCATACTTGGGCGGAATGTCTGCAACCACCACGTCCATTACCATGCTTTTAGAAGGGATCTACACCAGGGTGATGCACAAATCTTTATTCAAACCAATACATTTGACTTTGTTGGAGTCAAACGAGTGTAGATCTTTGTAAGGCCTAGTGACCTCCAATCCCAGTTTTTCCATTACTTCTTTAGGCATCAGATTATGTGAGGCACCTGAATCCAACATGGAGTTATGTAATATCAAGTCGTGTATGTTCAAACTGATGTAAAAGGGGGCTACATCACCGGCATCGTCTCGACCATTTACTTCAGGTCCAAAAAGGAGTTCGGGATGATCGTCAGTAAGGTTCACAGTGTCTGAATGAGTCACTAATCCAATAGTCAAGGCCTTGGTGCCTATGTCAGGTTCAATGGCTAATGCTTTTAGTACCTGTGAACGATAACCGCCTTTTCTCATCAACTCAGTGAGTGGGATAGGAATTTTAATTTTGGCCAATTCTCCCTCTAGGCTAAAAGGTGCAGGAGCTCGTGTCTGACCAATTGATTCTGGTTGGTCCACCATATTTTTCCGCTCAGAAGTACTGGGTGGGGTAACAGGTGAAACTTCGGGTTGTGCTGGTCTTTTCAGTATAGTGATGTTTGTCTTCACTGGAGCGTCGGTTTTACCCTTCTCTGAAGACTTTTTAGCAGTAATCTTCTTAGGAGTTTCCTCAGTCTCAGCTACCTTCTGCGTTTCGGCCATCTTTTTCGAGGAATTTCCTTCTGTCTTCTTACTTCACAGGTTGTATTGATGGTGCACCTCCAAAATAGCATTTTCAAAGGCTTGTTTTTTTGCATCTCCAGCTTCCTCACTTACCTTAGTTTGATTTAGCAGAAAGAGTTCCTGCTCTTCTTGGGTGAGGAAAATGGCCTCATTATCATGAATTCCCATGAGGTTAATGTGAGTTTCTTCCAATTCTTCAATCACCTCTCCCCCTTCATCAACATAGTTTTCATGTAGGGGAGGTCTGATCAGCTGATTTGGGCCTCTCTGCTCTCTTTGATCTCTAGGATCTCTCTGTCTAATCTGAGGATGGTTTCTCCTGAAATTGGGGTTTTGAATCTGTGGAGCAGGTGTGTTGTCCCTTAGAGGGTTTTTGTCGGATAAATTCATTCTTTCCATCATAAATTCCACCTTTCAGGTCAAAGAATCCAACTTGGAATCTGTGGTCGAAGTGGAAGGTTCTTCTTTGATCGTGACTCTCCTTTCAGTCCTTTGACTAGCCCTTTTTGCCAACAGATTAGCCTCCACACTAATAGCACTTTTCTGCATGTCTTCAAGGGTGGCAGCATTTCTTTCTCTTAATTGGTAAGACATGTCATCATCGAATCCATCAGGGAATTTAATCAATGCCAAACTCGGGGGAGTTTTGATTTCAATTGGGATTGCATTATACAAGTTGTTAAAATGGGTGCAATAATCTTGGACCGTCTCACCTTGATTTCTTTTTATGTTTTCGTATTCTGATAGTATTTGGAGAGGGTTTTTCTTTACCTCCCATCTATCGAGAAAAATTATCTGGAATGCGACAAGGTCAGGAACTGAGGCGGCAGGTAAAGCTTTGAACCATTTCTTGACGTCCCCTGTCAGACTCTGGGCGAAAAGTCTCATTTGAACATTGACTTCGTCAACTTCTTGCAAATAAAAGTAGTCGTTCATTTTGTCCACATGTTGTTGTGCGTTTAATGTTCTGGTTGCATCGAACTGTGGAAGTCTAGTCTGGTAGTCTTGGGGCATGGAATGTAGCGGTGCAGCCAACACCAAAGGGGCATATCGAGCTACCATGATGGGCAGAGGAGGTGGAACGGTGGCCTGGGTGGTAGGAGAGGTAACGGCGGAAAACAAGGACGACGAAGGACTGGGCGGTGCTGAGATAGTGATTTGTAGTTTAGTCATAGGAGACAAGACTTCAGGGGTTCGGGGTTGCAACATAGTTGGTTCAAAGATGAGCTTAGACACAAAGGTTTCAGACCATGTTCTAACCAGGTTTCATTGAGGAAAAGGATCAAGATCAAGATTTTGAAAGTTATATGGTTCTCTGGAAAAGGAAGGAGACTTATGAAGGGGAGTATCACTCACTGGATGGGTAGCTAAGGTCTTTCGCCTGAGCAGCTGTTCGGGATTATCTATTGTTGTGGAGGGTTCAGGGTCTAGATGAGATCGAGTGTGAACCTTCTTGGAAGCTAGAGCTCTTTTTGTTTTTGATATATATATTTTTTAAATTTTACGAGTCTGAAAATAATATATACAGAGTAAATCAACCTCTAAACATTACTTTCTTCTCAGAATCAAATACTTTAGGGAAAGAGGACGTGAGATAGTCAGTTTTAGTTCATCCCCAGTGGAGTCGCCAATTATGTTAGCACTTGGTAAATTTCCTAGAGGTTGAAAAGAAGAAATCTACAAAGGTAACCTTAACCAACCGCTTTTAAAGCTGGGATCTAGCCCTTCCAGCTTCAGAGAGGGATCTCTCTATGTGATTTAGCTTTGTTTTTAATTTTGGATATTAGTCTAGGTAAAGAAACTGTTGGTTTTGTTGTAAAAGAGTTTTTAAAGTTGGTTGAGACGGTCTACACATCTATTGGGCTATGGGGTCTGTATTTCAATCAGATATTAGATACAACCAGAAATGCCAAAGAAAAACCTTCACAGGGCGAGATAATACACTCACTGGATCTCTAGTAATTTAAAATAATGGACTGAAGAACAGATGAGGAAAATAACTTCAACTAACAAGCAGTTAAGAATTTCTTAATTGAAGATATAGAAGATAAACATTTAAATCTTTAGAATCGGAAATAGGGTATCAAAGATAAATCCTGCAACATAACGTTATTCGTAAAGATTAGATTCAGAAAACAGAATGAATAAAGAGAAAGAAAAACATTTAACTTAGAAATTCAACATCACCAGTGAACATATGCAAGAATCCTGTAAAAGTGCCTCTTCTTTATTAATGGCTGATCTCTTCAAAAATAGTACAGTTTGATAGCAATAGGGTGTGCGAATCAAAAACCCTCAATACTTCGAAAGATGAAGTATTTATAATTCAAAATACAAACGTTCTTGTCATAATTGATCAGGACGTGCTCATACTATTTTTAGACTAACTAACTTAACTAATTGAAACTATTTGATGACTCAATACAACTGTATGCTGAATTTCTGGGGTAGACCGTTGGCGAGGTGCTTTCGCAACCTCTTCTGACAGGATAGATGACTGGATTATGACATCTCATCTGCTAATCTAGTAGATCACACAGTTCTTCCCATCTGAGATGACCTGGCACTGTGACTTTAAGAAATCACCGATACACTTCATCCATGTCTGTATATTTAGAAAATGTAGGCTTGATGATGAATATGTGTTTAATCTCATGTTGGATACTAATATCCAACTACAAGGCATCCATAAATGCTTTGCATGTGATGCTTCCCTGTATCCCTGCAAACTTGGAACTGTCTTTAGACACTTTAGTCAACCTTTTCTTGTAATCAGGGAGTGTCATTAATTTGTCATTAATGACCTTCAGGCCAGGTAGGCCCTTTATTTGGAGAGCATCTATCTTATTGAAAAACTTCTGTACTCCCTGATCCATGACTTGAATCTTCTCCTCAAGATGAAGCATGAGACCTCTTTTGGTTAGAACCCTTTTGACTTCAAGTATGGTTTATGTCCTGTCCTCAATACTCAATTCTTCAAGTTCCTCTCTGGTCTTGGAATTCAGGAACCTTATGATTTCATTGGCTTGTGCTGGCATGTCTCCCAGCTCCATTCTTATTTTCTCTACATCCTGTTTGCTCCTCTCGAGCAACTCATTTTGTTCAAACATGATATGAACCATTGGCTAGATTTCATTTATGGACTTGGAAATATTTGTCCACACAATCTCTTTGACCTCAACCAAAGTCTTCCCTGCCATTGTCTGTTTTTGGAGCTACTGTAACTCCTTCATGATTTGCTCATTCACCTGTTTTTCTTTGGATAGGCTTGTCTGAAAAGAAGTCTTTAGATCTTGGAGCTTCTCCACTTCTTTCTTAAGCCTACTGATTTCTGACTCTTGCAGGTTCATCCTCTCCATGGACTTGGCAAGTTCTGTTGTTCCTTCTGGTAGTGGCACTGATGTTACAGATGGAATGGTTGTCACTGTTGTTGTTCTCAATCCTGCAATTGGGATAGCACTCAATGGAATGCCTTCCATTGGCTTTTCCTGCTATTTCTCCTTTAGCAGTCTCTCCATCTCAGCCTCCATCTCTTTTAGCTGAGCATTCTACTCCATGAGTAACTTCAGCATCTCATCCTTTTCACCTTCCTTTTCGGCTATCTCTTTTGCCTATGGGTCCTCTGTTGGAGGGAGATTTAGCTTTTTTCTTAAGGATGCGATGTCAGCGTTTTTATTTTTAATCATCTCTTTGGTAGCCTTGACGTTCGCAAGGTCGTAACCGATCTTGAGGACTAGCTCCTCCAACGTCTTGATTCTGTTGTCTTTCACGAAAGATGATATTTTCTCCAGCTTAAGTTGGGTCTGGGCATTGTTCAAAGCTACCCGAAATTTTGATGCAGAAGCTGAAGCATGGGCCAAAGTGTGGAAAACCATCTCCCCAGTTTTCTTGTGCAGATCCATCTGATCTGTTGGATGGATCTCCTTAGCCTGGAACTCAAACGTGGCACTTTTGTAATCTGATATCACCTTGGGATCCGGCACTTGTGCTTGGAGGTAAGCCATATGCATCCTACCCTTTTCTGTATCAAATGCCGAAAGAATTCTATGATGGGTTGTGGACGACTGCTTATGAAACTAGGCATAAGTGTTGCTAGTGAGTGTCTGGTTCTTCTTATTGATCAAGTCATACTTTTCAAAAATGCCCAACTTGGGCCCAGTCTTACTCGGCGGAGTATCTAAGGGAGAATCTGTGGATTTCTTTGGCACTGTTGTTGTGATTTCCTTATGTTGACTCAAGTCGAAAGGTAGAGTGGCTGGCTTGACCCTTGTGGTAGTTACTATGGTAGTAGAAACTTCCTGTTCTACTGTCACGCCAGGCGTTGAACTTGTCTTTGGCCTTTTGGTGTGCATCTTAAACTCCTCTGATGACACCTCTGTAAAAGGAGGAGATGATTCTGACTTTTGTCGGGGCCTCTTCTCCTTGGGGACCTGAGGTGTGGTAGTGGGTAACACACTAGTCGAGGGCCCCTGCTTTTCCATGTCCACTTGTTGTTCCACTTCCATTAAAGTGTTGGGCTCCCATGCAGTCTGATTTGCGAATTTCTCGATCTCCAGCTTTGACTCATGAGCATAAGGGGCATTCTTATTTTTCACCCTCATCTCCGAAATGATCCCGCATGGATCATAGTGCCAGGTGAAACTCATAGGGAATTCCATCTCCTTCAACATTATATCTGCTTCTTCCCCTGCGCCTCGGCTATTGCAGATGAAAGAACCAATCTACCCCTTGATTCTCAATTGTTGTTTTTTCTTCAGGGAAACAAAATGAATGTCGTCTGAATTCATTATCTGCCTAATATATTCTAATGCAAAAATCCTTACCAGCACATATTGAGGTAGTTTGTAAGGCGCCAATTCACACCCGTAAACTCTGATCTCAGTGTGATTCTGATACAAGTACTAGTCTCCTGTCTTTGCATTGTCTGAGAGATGCATAATTCTCTGGACGTCATCATTTATTTGTGGCTCAGGCCTGCCACTCAACATACTTACCACAGGGTGGTAAAACTGGTCAATGAACGCTTTGAAGTCGTATTCAATAGAGTTATGTTTCAGAAGAGAAGTCCACGCTGTGACTGGCTAGGGCTTCCCGTCGGCGTCCATCTTCTGCATGGAGAAACTGAACCTGTCGACTTGAAAGTAGACGAACATGTAAGCCAGAATGGAGGAATATCTGAACATACCCTCTGTGGTGAAATTCACAAATTGTTCATATATATTATTGGCCAAGAAGGTGTTGTAGTCGAACTGCATGGTAGGTTGTTCATCGTTTGAGAAAATGGACAGAAAACCCAGGATGGGCTCATCTACCCATTGATCAGAATAGTACCCAAGCAGGGCACACAGGGAAGAAATGATTTGATTTCCTTTGGTGGAGAACATGGAAGAAGGGTAAGGGGGATTGGTGGAAGGGATTGGAGCGGAAGTGGGGAGAAAAAGCTCGAATATCTGAGCTCTCTGAGGGAAAGTCATTTTCTGATATAGCTCAGTGAGGATTTCTAAGTTGAATGGGGACGCAGATTCAACATGGGTAATTTGCATCATCTGGTCAATATCTTCAGGGGTGATGAAGAAGAGGACGTCTCAATATGAAGAAACGATGGCTTTCTGGTCGGGGATGTAATGGGCTTGGCATTTGAGGGCGAATTATGGGAAATGATGAATCTAGTGAAAGAGATACATTGGCAAATTGGACTCCCAGAGTCCAATTTCGTCGCTCTGGTCCAGGAACACCTCCCGGAGCCATGACTGCAGATCAGAAAAGTCAAAACTGCAAATAGTATCTGCTATCAAACGATATTTATCAACCAAGGGAACTTTTTCCAGGTCAACCGGAGGAGGAAGAAAAGGATTCTCTTCTTCTTCCGCTTGTCTTGTCTTTCACACCATTTTAGCAACTGTACCTACAATAAACAATACGTTAGTGGGGTTGACTAACTGTGGGTGAAGGTGATGCTGAGGCAATGGAGGAATAAGAGGTTTCTGGCGCGATGGATGAATAACGAATGAAAAGGGAAACGGTAGTTTTATTCAAAAATGGGTCGGTTTGGCGCGAGAGATAGGTCAGCAGGATAACGGGTATGTTATCCTATAATAAATGGACAATGGGCCACTTGGCATGACTTGGCAGATGACGGTGGCCAAAGAATACGGATGAGTGACGTGGAGGTAGGTGATTGGAGGTAAAAGTCGCCGAAGGGGGCTGGTCATGAATGGAAAGGGTAAAGGCCTGACAGCAGGGACTGACAGCAGTTATGGGATGGGACTCAACCCAGGAACAAGTGGGACAAGTGGACTTAGTGGAGGATG
Organism: Picea engelmannii; assembly: GCA_009831015.1. Taxonomy (NCBI): domain Eukaryota; kingdom Viridiplantae; phylum Streptophyta; class Pinopsida; order Pinales; family Pinaceae; genus Picea; species Picea engelmannii. The sequence continues at coordinate 556,850 of ML784400.1, forward strand.
ACATCCATGAGTGGCGGCCGTCAGGTAGCATGTGAGGGATGGGACTTGAGAACCAATAGACCGACTCCATGTAAGACCAGGGGCCCGCCGAAGAGGAAATATCTATTCCAGACCCCCCCCCCTCTTGGTTAAAAGCAGAACACCAAGGGGGGTCCGAAATTCATTTTGATCCATTGATCTGTGTGCTTGTTTTTTGGCCACAGATTTGAGCACCTTCTTTAATACCCATTCCGGACCCCCCCCCCTCCATTAAAGGCAGAACGGACGGGGGGTTCCAGAATCCAATATGGACCATAGATTTAAGTGCTCTGTTCTGGGCCGTCCAGATGTGTGCCCGAGTTATGACCAATTCCAGACCCCCCCCCCTCCATTAAAGGCAGAACGGGCAGGGGGGTCCAGAATCTAATATGAGTCGATGATCTAAGCGCTCCTCTTTAATCCGTCCAGATGAGCATACACGTTATTACCGATTCTAGACCCCCCCCCCTGTTAAAAGTCGAATGGTCGGGGGGGTTCAGAATGCGCTGTGAGCCATAGATCTTAGCGTCATGATTGGGACCATTGATAAGTGTAAGAAATATAGATCAGGGAGAGGAAACATAAGTACTTGGGGAAAAACTTAGGATATAAGGCATTTTATGGGTTTTTCCCAAAATTTCACATAAACCCCACCAAGGAGACTTCATCTAAGCTATTCTAAGGCCATGGGGACATGGTGTAGCAATTTCATCGATCTGGTTTCATGGGTGGTCAAGCAAAACAAGCAACTAACCTACATGCTAACCTATCTTCTAGGACTATTAACCCAGATTAAACTGTTGGGTTAAGAAATTACTCTACCTAAGGGCTATCTGACCAGGATTAGACAGTCTGGTCAGATTTATTCACTAAGCTAACTAAGGGCTATCTGACCAGGATTAGACAATTTGGTCAGATTTATTCACTAACCTATCAACATTGAAAATTTAAAAGAACTTGGTCATGCTTGAAAGGTATGACCAAGTTACTATTATTGCATGGGGCTTTTGTTTAAATTCTTTTATGCCCTCTTTTCTTTTCTTTTCTTTTTCTTCTCTTTTTTCTTTTCTTTTTTCTTTTTCTTTTTTCTTTTTCTTTTTTCTTTTTCCTTTTTCTTTTTCTTTTTCTTTTCTTTTTTCTTTTAAAATGAAAAATCAATTGCCAATAAAAACACTAGATACAGATAATATCCATAATATCCAAGTCATAAGTTGATTCCCATAATTTATGGGGTGATAACAGTTGTCAAGCCAGAAGCTCAGTACTAGTCACATCACATCTTCTTGCTTTACGTCACAGCAATGAAGCTGAAAGCAAGAGATGTCCTATCACAACAACTACTCCCCCTTTCGAGGAAGGTCATTTCGGACTATACCAAGATTATCTCGAAAGTGCTCAAACTTTACACGAGATAGAGGCTTGGTCAACACATCAGCAACCTGTTCATCCGTGCTAACGTACTGGAGCTTTATGGCTCCCCTCTGCACCATGTCACGGATGTAATGATATCGAATATATATGTGCTTCGACCTATCATGGAATACAGGATTCTCCGTCATCTTTATGCAGCTCTGGTTGTCACATAGTATCATGGTTGCTTTCATTTCTAGGTCAAATAGGTCGGTCAACAACTTTTGAAGCCATATAGCTTTGCAGCTGGAAAAACATGTAGCAATGTATTCTTCTTCCACTGTGCTGAGAGAAATATTGGATTTCTTCCTACTCTGCCATGAGATCATGGCTGATCCCAAACTAAAATAACATCCAGAAGTGCTTTTCCTATCAGAAACACTTCCTGCCCAATCTGAATTAGTGTATCCACTCATTGTGAAATCATGATCTCCAGCATAACTGAGACCACAATCTATTGTACCCTTAAGGTACCTCATCACATGTTTTTCATCCACAAGGTGAATATGTCTAGGTTCTACCAGAAACTGACTCAAGGTGTTCATGGAAAAACAAATGTTTGTTTTGGTGTTCGTCAAGTACATCAACAATCCTATAATATGTCTCTACAGCGTGGCATCAATTAATTCTTACGAAGTATCGACCAGCAGCTTCAACTTCACTTCCATGGGTGTATTCATGGGCTTGTACTCTAACATGTCAAATCTCTTCAATATTTCGACTGCATACTCCCCTTGGTTAAGGAATATTCTCTCTGGACTCTGCCATACATCAAGACCTAAGAAATAGTGCATTAGGCCAAGGTCTTTCATCTCAAATTCCTAAGCAAGTCTCTTCTTACATTCAGTGATGAGATTTTCTTCTCTAGTTAAGAATAATTCATCCACATACAGTAATAGTGTTATTGGCTCATCGTTCATGACCTTGAAGTAGAGGTTAGAATCTGATTTACTCTTGGTAAAGCCTAAGCTTGTCAGAAAACTGTCTATACGTCCATACCAAGCTCTAGGGGCTTGCTCTAATCCGTATAAGGCTTTCTTCAATTTGCAGACATGAGACTTCCTATTTTCAAATTCAAATCCTGGAGGTTTCTCTATATACACTTCCTCTTCGATGACACCATTTAGGATAGTTGTCTTCACGTCCATCTGGTGTAACTTCCACTTCATCTTAGCTGCAAGAGATATGATGGTTCTAATCGAAGTGTATCTGGCAATGCCTTCCTTTTGAGAAAATCCACAAGCGAAAAATCTTGCTTTATACTTCTCAATACTTCCATCAGCAGCATGTTTTATTTTGAAGATCCATTTGGAGGATACCACATCTTTACTCTTCGGTCTGGGAACTATTTCCCATACTTCATTCTTTATTATGGATTGGTATTCCTCTGTCATGGCATCTGCCCATTCTTTCCTCTAAATGGATTCTTCAAAGCAAGTAGGCTCCTCCTCTAGAAGATCACACATCAAATCTGTATAACTAGAGAATGGCTTTGGTCTTTTCACCTATCTCATAGTTCCTTCGGGAACACCATACTTCTCTCCATATTGAATAATATCTCTAGCCCAAGATGGATTTCTTTTATGGAGGATCGTCATCTGAGGAGGTTCTTTAACTTCTAATATATCATGGTATACTAGAATTTCCTCATCAGGGGAAGTTACGACTTCCCTCACTGGTTCTGCGGCTCTTGGAACCTCCCTCACTGTAGTTCTGGGGATTTCAGGTTCCTCTTCATATACTTCTTCAAGCTAGCATCTTCTTGATTTCTTGAGTGTTGCATCTTCATCAAAGGTCACATCCCTGTTGATCTCAATGTGACGATTCCCTGGTATATAGATTTTGAAGGCCTTGGAGACCTCACAGTATCCCACAAATATTCCCTTCTTTCCTGAAGGTTCCAGCTTGTTTCTCTTCTCTTTCGGTATATGAATAAATACTGGGCAACCAAATATTTTGAGATGGCTTACCTCTGGCTTCTTTCTAGTGAACATCTCTTCCGGGGTCTTAAGCCCAAGGGCACTATGGGACAATCGGTTCTGCACATATACAGCTTCCATTGTTTCTTATTCCCATAAGAACATAGGAAGATTTTGATCATGGATCATAGTCTTCATAGCTTCCATTATCGTTCTGTTCTTTCGTTCAACTACACTGTTTTGTTGGGGATTATAGGGAGCAGTGATTTCCCTCTTGATCCCAACATCTTTGCAGAAGTTCACAAACTCTTTTGAGGTATATTCTCCTCCATTATCTGACCTGAGTATCTTAATATTTCTTTCAGAAAGATTATCTATCAAAGCTTTGAATTCCTTGAACTTATTGAACACTTCATCTTTAGATTTCAAAAAATATACCCAGGTGTTACGAGAATAATCATCAATAAATGATACATAATATGCATACCCACTAATGGAGGACAATGGCATTGGGCCACATACATCTGAATGAATGAGCTCTAGGACTCCTTCTTCTTTGTTGTCTCGTTATCTGCGGATTTCTGGACTGCTTCTTCTGGTTTTTTGGTACCTTTGGTACTCTGGTACTTCTGGTAGTTTGTGAAACTAGGGTTTCACTTTCTAGGAGATCTAGCCACAGAAAAGGTGCGCTAAGAGTGCCAAAGTAATCCTTGGGGGAGGGCGCACTTTTCTAGATATTTTTAGGGCTAAAATGCTTCACCATCAAAAATCCCTAATTTGCATGTACGACAACAGTGACGTTTTTCACTCTTGTGAAAGATGCTTTCTTCAGCTTGGCTCTGATACCATGTTAATGTTTAATCCATTATTATAGTTCTTTTCATTTCAATAGATAACAGCAACATAAGACAATATCACTGAGAAATACACAATCACAAGAGACACAACATTTATCCTGGGAAACCCTCTAGGGGAAGAAAACCTAGCAAAACTTCCTTATTATAGATAGCCAATACAATTCCAAGAAATAACTTAAGAAAATATAGAAAGTCCTCTCCTAAAGATGCACCTCTCTCTCTCTCTCTCTCTTCCAACTGCAGTTCTGGAACTTGTCTCTCAATTAGCAAGTGAACTGTGTGTCTAAGTGAGGTGCTAGCCTCCTTATTTATACAAGACTGGCATGTGTGGGAGTGTCCCTTCACTGGCAGGGCCGACTTCTTCTACTGGGTGGTTATAACCACCTTTGTTATATTCCGGGGCCTCTTTGATATATTCTGGGGCCAACTTCTCTTTTTGCCTATTACAATTATATTATGACCAATCCGCAAAAGGGTATTTGGTCCTTTTACAATAGCCGACATGATCAATCCACAATGGGGATTGATCCAATGAATAATATATCAAATAATAATAAGAATACACTTTGCAATTACATTATTTCAACAGGTGAATGGGGAAGCATATTTGAAAACATGTTTATAGGATGGGATGGTATTGGGTTGGAAGATATTTTATAGATTACCCATAACATATTGCTCATATGAAAAATAGACTTATGTATTGAGATTAGTCAAAAGACATATTATGGTCAAACTTACTTAATGTGGTTGATGAGGCCATGAGAGAATGACCTAAAGGTGTCTCTAGTCCCCAAGTTCATCTTCTCCATATAAGATTGTGTTCTCTCACAAGTAGAAGTGTCATTCACTCTCCTTCTACTATTTGATAAGAATGCTTGAATAACAAGTTCTAATATGAAACTAGGATGTACAAGTTACCTATGGGCATCATTATGCAGACCTTAAATATTTTGTAAATCCCCATAATATTTTAAATATTAGGCTTATGATCAATTGTTATTATTAATAGTGAGAAATATGTATGTAATAAGAAGAAGAAATATCTTAAGTTGTTTGTGTTTTTTATGTTAGATCACCAATATTATCTTCATCTCATTTCATTTATTTGAAAAGAAACATGAAAAGACGATTCATTTATTTAGAACTAGGTTAACTAACATGCAACTTTTACTCTATCCTATCTAAGAACAAGAAATCATATTTCATGTGTAAGAATATCTACAATGTAACCATGTGCGTAACAGGTGTAGAAATACATTCATACTCGGGTTTGAAAGAGAAGCTTTAATGTATACCAGAATAGGAAGAACCAACTACTTTGGGGATGATGTGAAGAGTTGTTGAAGAATAGAGTGGTGGTTCAATCTGGTTGTCGTTTGGAACCAATGTTTGATATAGTCATGATGTTTCTGGTTCACTTCCTCATTTAGACCACTTTACATGTCTCTATCTATCATGCCAAGAAGATCATGTTCTTTCAAATAACAAGTCTTGTCAATGCATGTAAGATCTTCAGAAAGGAATATTGAAAACTCCTCAATCTCAAGTTCTAATGGTGGTTCTCCATCGAATGTGGTCCATGATTCTTCAATATCCTCGATAGATTTGCAAAGGGAATCAAAGGAGAATTCTAGATCTTCTTGTGGATGTGGAATGACATTTAAGTTCTTGACTGCTCTCAATATTTGTTCTTCCTAAGAGGATGATATTGAGATACCAGATGCTGCTAGGATTTGGGAGAGTTTTGTTAAACTCTTTATCATATTTGAATTCTTTTTGTTGTTTGATGGGTTTTGTTTCACACATGGATTAGTGTAAAGGGAGGGTTCTTACAGTGCCCAAAAACTTTTAAAAATATTAAAGAAATAAAAAGAAGCAAACTAAAAGAAAATGTAAGAAAACCAATTATATACTCGAAGCACCACCGTGATACTAGGACCCTGTTGTCACCAAGTTATTTGTTCACACAAGTTAGCTTCTCTTCTCATATATATAAAAAATGGCTAATGCTAATAAAACACAAATTATAACTACTAAAAGGAAGAGGACAACCTAACTTTGGAGAAACCCCACTAAATTGGATGTGTGGGCTCTTCCCTCATGTCTTACCATCTTCTCTCTGCCCTTAGGTCATCCTTAAAATCACACCACACTTGCATGAAAGGAACAATTAAGGCTTTGAATAAATAAAAGAAACCTACCTATGATCTAATCCCTTTATAACCTCCCTGACAACGACGCCAAAATGTGTGGATAAATATATGTACTATTAATTCCCACATTAAATTATCAATCGAGGCTTGTAAGCTTCGAGGTGCAAGCACGGGAAATGTAGGATTGGAGTCTAGTATAATCTAAAGCCGGAAAAACAATCTTCAAACCCACGCTGCATAATTTAAATGTAAACTGTGGGATATAAACACTAAGGATTCATCACTGGGACACAGGAATAACTTAGTTCTATAAAGGCTTAGATCACAGTCTTTCATGCACTCAGGGTGATGTTCGTGTTATTAATTGTGAGAAGATTACTTACGTTTTGTGTCCTTGAATGATTATTTCCTATAGTGGATCCACACTTAAATGCAATAAAAGAAACAAGCAAACAGAAATGAATTCAAGTGATAGGAAATAAACTAACACCTTGGGAAGAATTCCAACGTGGGAACACCATATATCATGAGTTAGACCTCTAATCTGTCATATGTGATTGAAATTACAAGCTTGCAATAAGAAGCCAAACAAAATGAAATACTAAAAAAAAACTATGTGATCAACAATTTATTGCAAAGATCTATCCTAAAATGGGAAGATTAAATTATATCCTACAAAATGATAACAAAAGCATTCATCAATAACAAAAACAAGAGAGGAAATTAGTACAGAAATAAGTGTAGACTAGTACAAAACAGTGCAAAAACAAAATTGACTAAGAACATAAATAATTCTTAAAGCAATCCAAACTTAAATTGTAGATATTAAGCAAATGTAAAACCACACATCCTAAACTCAGAACCACTCATCAAATGAATACATCAATAAATTAAAGGAAAAATAAATGGATGGCAAGGAAAAGAATGAATATAAGAAAAGGAATTGGTTTCTGTGTAATTCAGATATGAAGGAAGCATTTAAAATCAATAACTAATACACATAAAATGAGGGAGAGATGGAAACAATATTCTCTTGTAATTAATTGATCGTGATGTATAATCAAATTGACAACTAAGGAGAAAATTGTGTAAGGAAAGATGAGGTGAATATACAAGAGAAAGGTTATATATATAGTAAATGGAACAACTTTGTTTTATACTGTTTGGGACAGTGTTGAAGAGGTGAATGGATATGTTAATTGAATAGTAAGTTTCGATGTGTGAGTAGGATGGAAAATCAATGGTGGAAAAGGATAGATGCAAAGGGCAGTTTGAGCGATTAAATAGATGAGAGTGAATCATGGAAGTGAGAGAACATTGTCCACAATTAATTAATAACAAAAACATAGCATTGAAAGGTGTTGACATAAGGGCATACCCAGGGTTCAATGCTCAAGAGCGCACCAACAAAGCCCTAACTACTGGCCCTTTCGGCAACACCTGCGAAGCAGATGAAGTCTCATCCAAGGTAGAGGCAGGGGTGGTTGCAAGACTCGGGTGTCTGCAACATTAGCTGGGACACAGATCTGTGATTATATCATTTATAGATCACTTAGCATCGATCATTCATCAATATTCAACCCTTATTCTACTTCACAGATAGCACAGAGCATCGCGGTGTACACTCATATCTAAAGTATTTTAGTACTTAACCATAGTAACCCAGATCAGATCTAGTAGATCAACACTAAGCATCCTCATACACATCAGATCTAACAATCATATATATCTAAGAAGCACAGAGCATAAGTGGATATATCAAAGCACATAGCATAAGAAAAAACACATTGAATCAAAGCACGGAGCATAACACACATATTTACGTGGTTCACCCCCACCCCGGGGATATGTCCATGAGATCTTCTTCTTTATTATCATCTTTAATCTATTACAAGCACAAAGCCTCTAAAACCCTTCTTCGCATAGGATAGAAGATCTACACAGCTCACTAGATCCTTCTTCCTTGCATTACAACACTTAGCTTTCTATAGAAACCTCACAGTAACTTGCACTTAACCTTGCAAGCCTTACACAGTTTGCACAGAGCACTTATTAAACATCACATAGATGCACTACCAATTGCACTAAGCAATCATATCTACTCCTTCTTACATTTCCTATCCTTCTATTTATACATTAAAAAATTGGGCCTAATCATGGGTAAACCCACGGGCCAACATCCCTTTCCCATTACATTAACCCAAAACCCTAAAAGGGCCCAAAAGTGGACCGAGATCCCGTGATCTCTGCTTCACCTGGCGCTCCATCTTTGGCATGCTATTGAAGTCCAAAAATGGTCAAATATGACCAAGTGTTCCTCAAAACTTGGTCAAGGGCCAACAGGCCCCCAACACTCACTTGTGGCTCGTCTCGAGTCACTCTGGTCTGATCAATTCCACCTCGAATGCCTCAATCTTGGGTCGAGCTACTTCGACCTACTGCAGTGCGACAACCTCTTGCTCAGTGAACTACTGGATCACTGTGTTGTTCACTGGCCCTTCCAGGTGTTGTTCTACGGTGATGAAAACCTGTTCAGTGAACAGTTGGGATGCCTTTTCTTGGATTGGTTGAAGTCGTTGGGAGACTTCCATCACTTTACTTTGCAGCATGTGTACCTGTTGCTGGGCGGTGCGTTGTTCTGGAAATCTCTTCATTCTTTCGACTGGGGTCAAGGCCTTCAGCTGCGCCTGTAGTGTATCTGCATGTTTCTTTGCTTCTTGGAGTTGTGCCTCCAATTCCTGCAACTCTGTATTCTCTGTGAGGTTCTCATAAGTTTGGGTGATTCTAGTGCTCAGTTGCTTGCATTCCAAGGCAAAGGTTTTTAGTCGGCCAACTGCGCTACGGGCAGTTGCCTCCCTTAGGTCTCTTATTTCTTGAGGATTCTCGGGCATGATACAAAGTTCCAGATCTGCAATACACTGCTGAAGTTGTTGGATTACTTCTTCAATTTGTGCCACCTGCTATGGGACATGTTCTTCAATATTCCCTTCTATGACCGTCACAGAGAGAAATGCTTTTTGAACCATTTCCTGTACTTCAAGTTGCTCTTCTAGCAACTGGTCCTTGCTCTGTTGTAACTGTGTTTTTTCCTCCTCCCACTTTGTTTGCAGGGAAATATTTTCCCATTCTACCTTACTCTGTTGTTCTAGAAGTGTGCTATGTACTTGTGTCAAAGCCTAGGTGGCTTGCGTTGTGTCTTCTTGAGCTTGTTGAAGGCGAGATTCAACTTTATCGACGATCTAGTGTAATTGGGTCGGCTCATCGCCTATTCCTGTTGTTCCAATTGTCAAGGGCGTAGTTGAAACTGTTTGGCTGGACTGGAGTGTCTACTGCACTTCTTGAAGTTCACCCTTGATTCGGCTGAATACCTCCTCCTGCTTCGCTTCTTGATTTTCTGTGATCTCTAGTGAAGCATCATTCAGCGCAGCGATTAAGAAGTCGAAGTTGTCCGGTGTGAGGGTAGTCTTAAACGTAGTTCGGGTGGCCTTATTTTCTTTCAAGATGAGGGATTTGGTGGGGTAATCTTCCTTTTCTTGGAGGGATCCTCCTCCTCTCTATATGGAGTAACCTCACCTTTGTTTTGCTCAACTTCTGTGCCACCTAGTTCTTCACCATCACCTCCCTGTGCAGGTGAGATCGAAGTAGTCTTCATGGATGTGCTATGGACATCTTAAACTTCATCATCCTTCTTAGTCGTTCTCGGTCCAGGTGTATCCGACATAGCTTCAGGGCTATCCATGTCGAAAATTTTTGCGGGGTCCACTACAACAAGGAGGTCTGTCGACCATTCCTTGGTAATCTGCTCCAAGTATTCTTCTGTCAACTTGTAGTACAACTAGATCTATTGTTTGTGCTCATCAGCGCATGTTGTGATATAGGTGAAGTGGCGGTCTGCGATGAATTTTATCAAAGGTCTAAACCTATGAAGTGTGTTTTGGGTGAGGCACGGTGTAGACTGGATTGCATTCTTCAATTGGTTGTAATAGGCATGGAAGACAGCATTGGACTTCCACTGCTTGTTCATGTCATTGGAGTACCACAGCATACAGAACTTTGCAGCCAGTGGTTCGAAGGGTTCGATCTCCAAAAAATTAGCACCTTCTAGTAGCTCCCAGGCGATGAAAGTGATTAGTATGAGCAACCAACTAAAGTGGAACTCATACCCTTGGTCATGCGCTTCTCTGCAATCAAGCTCTAGCTGGTTTACAAGGTACTGCGCCCAGTTCATCTGTAGTCCCTCAGCGCACTTCCCTGCGAGGTCAACTACGAATCCAGTCACTTGTGTTGGTTTGTTATTGCGAACTAGCTTGCCCGCGATCAGCTGATAGGCAAGGCGCACTGTGCCACCCTAGATAAAGGATACCTTGTAGCCTCATGTGCCTTTCTCAACATCGCCATAAGTTTCTTTTATCCTCTACGTTAGTGCTCGGTCTGAGGTCTTTCCAGGGTAAAACTCATGTGGGTCAAGGCCTCGCATATTAAGTCCTATGATCCGATTGTTGGATCCATAGTGATGCGGTGGTCCAACCATAAGTATCCTCTGTGGTAGTAGGACAGCAACAACTTGACGCATGCATTGACTTCCTGGTGTTTGTCGAAGTGCGAGATCTTCATTACATTAAGCAGTGTGGACTGCACGAGGTTCTGGGTCCAGGACTGCGGGAAAATCTTAGAATTATTTCCTTTGGTTCTGGTTAAGTACTTATGCGGGGCTAACATGTTGTAAACTTTACAATCTCCAAGGTTGAAATCACTAAATTTCAGTGTTGCGAGCTTATCCTAGTCAGCACGAACTGTGCGCACCCCTTTCGGAAGGTATGCAGTGATAAAAGTGTACTCAAAGTCTCGAGGTATACTATCACGGTTGATGGCACCGCTTAGAGGTGATAAGTAAGTAGGTAGAATGTGTGGGATAAGCTTGGCATTTGCGATGTCATCCCTGTGCTCGGTCTATTTCTCATCGGTTGGCCGGGATGGATCGGCGCGAGCAGTGGAAGGGGAGGCCTGGAGTCCTCTTGTTGATGATTCTTGGACTCTTGTAGATAATCCTCGATCCGACATGACTCTCTCAGTCATTAAGTCAATCAAAACTTCTTCAACTACTTTCTCAGCAACGCTGAGCTCGTCTGACATACAAGCTTGGGTCAACTAGCTCAGGTGTGAAATGAATTCAGAGACTACAGTGAACGGTATGGGAACAAGGCAATGATCATAGGGTGAAGTAATCTCAGGTTTCAGGCTCAAATTCTCACTTAGCAAAAAGTATTCTCGGTGCGTGGCACAATGGACTAAGTAGGGAAACTTACCAATGGTCTACTTGCAACGAGTATGAGGCTACATTAACTTATGTTACGTCCGTTATGGCCTGGTTGAACAGTCTAGTGGCGAGCCATAAATTCTTTCTGACCCATTCGAAGTGGCATTCAAACGGTTATATTGGCTTCCAACGGCTATATTACTTCGCCTCGGTGAAGTGGCATATGTCGTTGTTCTGATATCCCGACGAAGCTCCAATTCTGCAAAGTGTCTTGCTGCGAGGTACCCTCTGGGATCTTCTATAATTTTTCAATCTCAGACTTCTTCTTACTTAGCTTTCTAGCCTTCTTTCCAGTGAGCTTCGTCTCGGTGATTCTCTTCCCATTCTGATTCTTATTTTCCTCAGACATAGTCACTTCGTGTTGGTGAGATTCTCTCCTAGGGTTTAGGTATATCACTTCTTCTTTGTCTGGGGTAGAAATTTCATCCTTTTGTGTAGATTTGGCCTCAACATCTGGGCTTCTAGTGTCAGATGGCTTCGAGCAGTTCTCCTGTTCTTCTATCAACTATGCAATCCTTTTAGTCATGAAATATTTTAACTCTTGTCTCTGATGTTCTAAAACCTCTTCTTATTCCTTCTTTCTGGCTTGATCTCTTTCAATCCAAGGTTTTCCAAGTAGCATAGTAAACAGGGTATTGTCCTCAATGAATTTGATAATCTCAAAATATTCTTTTGTCGCAGTTCCATTGACTGACATAGGTATCTGAGCAAGTTTTCCACATAACATCATCATTTTTCCTTTGAATAGTCCTATTCCTCCCAACGAAGGAATCATGGTAGGCTTCCCTATATCTTCCCAAGTTATTTCTGGCATAATGTTCACTTGTGTTTCTTCATCAAGAATACAGTCAATGTCGAAGTCCCCTATTCTTGCTTCGACTTGCTCCTTTTCTTTGAAGATCTCTCGTAATCGGACATATCTAAGTTCCTTCAGGGTTTCTTTCATCTGTATTAATAATTTCTCTGATTCTTGTTGGGTTTCTACTTTTTCTGGATCTGCCTTACAGTCTTCTTGATTCAAATTTATCCTTTCAAGATTAGCGATCATTCTAGGGAAATCCGATACCTCATGGTCCCTAGCTTTGCAACAGAGATAACTAGGTCTTCTACCAGGGCATTCCTAAGCTAGATGGCCTAGTTTTCTGCAACTGTAACATAGGATTAATCCTCACTTTCTTTTAAATGATCCCCAGCCTCTTTTCTACTGCGCACTGGAATAGTGATAGTTAACCTGCAGAAAATTCTTTCTAGGATCCTGCATCCATTTGTTAGTCCAAACATTCGTTCTATGCATAGGTATAAGATATCTATCATTATACTTATCAAATCTATTCATATCAAACTTTCTTTCATCTATTAATGCCCTAGTTTTTAAGCTAGGATAGAATCTATCAAACATACCTAGATCCATGCTTTAGAAACAAAAACAAATTCACTTATATTACTTCTACAAAGCACAAAGCTTCCAGATCTAAGAAATTTTGACTATTATTACCTTTATTAGAGCACAGAGCTTACAGATCTTACCTCTTTTCTGCAGATCTGACCTCTTCCTTTCAGAAATTTCCACTTTTACTTTTCTTAGAGCACAGAGTGTTCAGATCTCACTTATTTTCTTCAGATCTGGTCTTCCTTTCTTCAGATCTGACCTTATTCCTGGCACAAAGCTTCACAGGTCGGGTAAAAAGTTGTGCACTAGGGAAATAGATCTATGCACAGAGCTTTCTTTTGCACAAATTTTCTTCTTCCTCAGTTCCCAGCAATCACAGTTTCAGATCCCGGCAACGGAACCATTTTTTGGCACAGGGGCAGACCCAGGGTTCAACGCTCAAGAGAGCGCCAACAAAGCCCTAACTATCAGCCCTTTCGACAACACTTGCGAAGCAGATGAAGTCTCACCCGATGTAGAGGTAGGGGTGGTTGCAAGACTCAGGTGTCTGCAACCTTAGTTGGGACACAGATCTGTGATTATATCATTTATAGAGCACTTAACATCGATCGTTCGTCAATATTCAACCCTTATTCTACTTCGCAGATAGCACAAAGCATCACGGTGTACACTCATATCTACAGTATTTCAGTACTTAACCCTAGTAACCCAGATCAGATCCAGTAGATCAGCACTGAGCATCCTCATACACATCAGATCTAACAATCATATATATCTAAGAAGCACAGAGCATAAGTGGATATATCAAAGAACATAGCATAAGAAAAAACACATTGAATCAAAGCACAAAGCATAACACATAGATTTATGTGGTTCACCCCCACACTAGGGCTACGTCCATAGTATCTTCTTCTTTATTATTGTCTTCAATCTGCTACAAGCACAAAGCCTCCAAAACCCTTCTTCACATAGGACAAAAGATCTGTGCATCTCGCTAGATCCTTCTTCTTTGCGTTACAAAATTTAGCTTTCTATAACAACCTCACAGTAACTTGCACTTAGCCTTGCAAACCTTACACAGTTCGCACAGAGAACTTATTCAACATCACATAGATGCACTACCAATTGCACTAAGCACTCATATCTACTCCTTACATTGCCTATCCTTCTATTTATACATTACAAAAGTCGGCCTAATCATGCGTAAACCCACGGACCAACATCCCTTTCCCATTACATTAACCCAAAACCCTAAAAGGGTCCAAAATTGGACCAAGATCCCATGATCTCTGCTTCACCTAGTGCTCCATCTTTGACAGGCTGTCGAAGTCCAAAAGTGGTCAAATATGACCAAGTGTTCCTCAAAACTTGGTCAAGGGCCAACAAAAGGATATGAAAAAATATACACACGCAGAAGTAATGGAAGGAGTACATACTAAACTCAAAGCTTAACAAATGTAATAATGTCCTCAATTTAAAAATGTGATCTGAGTCTGAATTCCTCCATCTAATGCAACAACATAAAATCAAAATATAACAAAACTAAAATTTAGTTGTAATGAAATAAACACACAATGCAATGTTAATATACCAAGCAAATAGAATATAAAAACACTTACCCACATTGAGGGTCTCTTCCCAGGTGGTGAGTGTTGCTTGAAGACAATTGGATCACTCAAATGCTTGGAAACATGCACAGGAACAATAGCTCTTTCATTTCATCAAACTCGGAAAATTACAAGTCTCATATAATATTGGCATGGTTATGATAACACTCTAATCTTCATTACAAAAGAATTCTCATAATAATAATTGGCTCTTTCTCATAGCCCTATGAGGCTTATTTATACATGAAATCTATGGAGGAATGGATAAAACCGACAGATTTTCGTTAAAACCAATTTTACAACTTTTGAATGAAATAAAAAAAATCTGGGTCTTTTCATCAATTTGGGCAAATTCAAGTTAGATATCCACCCATATCTTCCAAAAAAATTGAATTTTTAAAAATTTCTCGCGTCTTACTCAATTTGTCATATTTTAGAAAAAACTCATAGCTTAGAAAATCGAGGCACAAATTGGCAGTTTGAGATTTTTACTAATTTTTGCATAATCATTCCCCCTGAGTTGGAGGTCCACACGTGGGAGTTGGGTGGATTCTGACCCAAAAATCCCCATGTCGACATCGTTCTGGACAAAACCCATGTCCTCAATTTCCCTCTAGAAGCATGCCAAATTTTCGACTATAATCCAGTATCGGACGATTGTTGATGCTGGTACTGGATGACCTGGAACATTCTGGTACTGGATGGTTTCTAGAACATTCTGGTGTCGAATGAGTTGAATTGCAAGTACCTGATGACATGGAGTGTGGATACCGGATGACTGTGAAGGTACTGATTGACTGTAGAACCTTCTAGTATCGGATGACTTGGAGTGTGAGTATCGGATGACCTCCAGTGCGAGTACCGGATGACTTCCAGTGCAGGAACATATTGTTTGGACATAGAAACATAGGATGAAACTATCATCAACAAAACTATTGTATAATCATCATTTTAATCACTAAAAATATGGAAAATTATGTATTAACCACGTAGGATGAATAACAAGAGATAATGGAGGTTTATGGTGTAATTAGGGATATATTATTGATGAAATGAGGGAAGAAGGTGTAATGATGAGTGTATTTGTAAGGAAAAAAATATGAAAAAACTGGAGCCCAACAAGGAGGTCTTTAGCATTAATGAAAACTAGCTTAATCAACTCATTCCTTAGTATCAATGAAGCATAAGCCATGTATCAAAGCATTGAGGTGTCACATGCTCAAGTGTGTGACCCTCAGACTATATGGATAAAGTACTTATGAACAAGATCAAAGTTTTATGGAGTGGCAAGTGTGGGGGGCTATTATAAGTCTTAGAGGAACAATAATTTTGACATATTCTTAGGGTCTCAATATAGCATTAAACAATGTAGCGGAAGCTTATGCATTAATGCAAAGGCTAAAATTAGTAATTGAAGCTAACATCCAATCTTTAATCATTGTAGGGGATTCAAGGCTCGTCATTGGAAAAATAGTCTCCAATACTGGTGCTTTTGATCATCCTCTTGATGTAATACTTGATCAAGCTAAAAAAGAGATCAAAAACTTCACTAGAATTAACTTCTTCAATATCCTTTGGGAGAACAATCAAACTGCAGACCATTTCGCTAACAAATATGCCCTCATAAAAGAGGAGTTCTTTAACATTAATGAAAACCAGCTTAATCAACTCATTCCTTAGTATCAATGAAGCATAATCCATGTATCAAACCATTGGGGTGTCACATGGTCAAGTGTGTGACCCTTAGACTATATGGACAGAGTACTTATGAAACAAGATGGGGGGTTCATTCCCACATATCTTCAGTCATGATGCTAGATGTTTATGTGTTTGGGATTGGAGTAATTCTCTGTCACAGTGTGATTAATTGGATGGATTTGGGGAGGAAGTTGTTTTAGTTCGCTAGATCTCAAGCGAGCACATTGGTGTTTGGACTATGGTTGCGAAAAATTGAGAGCAAGGGTGACCATTTAGGAGCTTCAAACCAGGTCCAATAGGTAAACTCAAATTGTGGCAAGCTAAATGTGGAAGCAACAATGCATCAGCTTGAAGATATAATGGCAATTGAGCAGCCAATTCTAAAAATAGGGAAGACAACACTAGAAGAAGTGGTGAGTAAGAATTCCCTTTATTAAATTTTCATGTTTTGTAAGGTTATTAAATGACATGGTTTGCTTTGTAGAATTTACACTTCTCATAAATACTAAGTTATTTTTCCAATGGACATTATAAAATTCAATTGTTGGTCTATATATAAACTAGATATTAACTATAATTATACATTTTTGAAACATTTTAAATGTAATATCTTTACAACTTATTACATCTTTTTACTTAATATAAATGTACCAATTACTATTAAAAAACTATAAAATTTAAAAATTTTAAATATATATAATTTAAATTTTTTAAATAAAATTTTTATTTTTTATTTTTATAAAAAAAATCAAAAACATTTATGCATATAAAATATGTATAAAACTAGTATAACCTCTAAAAGTCTCCCTCATTTGTCATCGTTATTAATTCTTAAAATGCAAAGAGTTGTTGAATATCATGTTTTCTATTTGGAAGGGACCATCAAGGCGAAAAGACTTGTTTTTCATTTGTATTTGAAAGATTTAGTTGTATTTTATTTCAGCATATATTTATCAAAATGAAAAGACTTGTTTTTAAATATTCTTACATTTATGAGAGTGAAAAGACTTGGTTTTAAGTTGTTATTTAAAGATTTCGTTATAATATCATATTTGGTTTGAATATAAATATATTATATTTATTTTTTATTTAAGATATTGTTATATATATTAAATATCAAAAACAAATTAATATACACTTCGTTTATATTTATTTTTTATAATTTTTTTATCAATATTTATAAAAAGTTTTTTTTAAGTAAATAAACAATTTTCATGTGTATTATATTAAAAATGGTGAAAGATAATAATGAATATATAAGATGATATAGATTTAATATAAAATTGAAAAATATAAATTTTTTTAATGAAATAATAAAAATAGTTGTATATTAAAATATGTGTGTGAGAGACCCTCTAAAAATCTCTATCATAGATTGTTAATTATTTATCCAACACTTAATGTAGAATTGTTGAGCAGCATGTTTATTAGCAATTGGATAATCCATGGATAGATATTTTACAAGGAACACGGAAAATAAGAATGTTCATTTTTAATTTGATATTAAAAAATTTAGTTGTTATATTATATTTTAATTAATAAACATATAATTAGTATAAATTGATTATATTAAGAGAAGTTAAGGTAAAACTAATTTTGAAAGATTGTGTGGTCACTCGAATGCATAGGTTACTTAAAGTTTACAAAGAAAATTCTCCATTGAGACTCATAGTTAATATCATTGGTTCTCCTACATATAAATTGGTAAAATATCATGTGAAGAAATTCAAGAATAATTTTTTTTTTTAAACACGTTCTTATAGAAAAGACTATTTTCATGTGATTAATGAAATAAAGAATGTAAAGGTTGAGGAAATAGAATTCTTGTCAGCTTTGATTTGGTTTTTCTTTTCACCAAAATTCTAGTTGATGATGTTATTAGGGTAATCAAGGAAATCACAGATAAGAATACAACAAACCTTGTTAATGCTTGCCTAAAATCAATGTATTTTAGATTTTGTAGAAATATCTATGAATAGATAGAAGGTATGTTAATGGGGTCCCGACTGTGACCTATTCTTGCTAACCTTTACATGGAATGGTTTGAAAAGTTCTCCATTGATTCCTTTCCTCTCAAACCCAAATTATGGAAAAGGTTCATAGACGACACTTGCATAATCTAGCCAAACAGAAAAGAAATCTTAGACAATTTTAAAGACCATCTGAACAGTCAAGCTCAGAGCATAAAATTTACAATGGAGGTATAAGATAACAATACTATCTCGTTCTTGGACATCCTTATCTATAAGAAAAATGATGGCTCAACATCCTATCAAGTATACCAAAAGAAGACTTACACATATATGTATCTCCATGCTCATTCTCATCACCACCCTACATAGAAGCTTGGTGTCATGAACACTCTGGTGACTTGAGCTATCAAAACTTCTAATAATGATCACATAGAACAAGAGTTGAAACAATTAGATAAGGTTTTCAAAATTAATGGCTATAAGGACCATCGATTTAAAAAGGCTATCATAAAATATAGGATGGGTCATCATAATACTCATGATCAAGCTCAAGGAAATATTATGGCTCTTCCTTATATCAAAGGAACAACTGATACAATGGACAAAATTCTTAAGAAAGATAATATCAGGGTTGGCTTTGCCCTTCCAAATACTTTTAAAAAAACATCTTTTAAAAAACTGTTGAATTAGGCTAAGAATGTCTTTGATCTAAAACTTCACAAAGGTGTTTACACCATTCCCTTCTCATGTGGTAAGTACTATATTGGTAAGATAGGTAAACCTCTTCAAGCCAAATTGAAAGAACATTACATTGATATCAACTATAGTCAAGGTAAGAGATCAACCTTAGAAAAGAACTCTCAAGGCACTAGCCATCTCATTTGCATTGAAAACACTAATAATATCACTAAAAATAATCACTATGCTAAAAGAAAAGTTTGTGGAGCCCTTGAAATTGAGCTAAAGTAGAATAATATTAATAGGGATAAGGATCTAAAAATCAAATATAAATAGAATAATAATTGTTTTATCATTGGATAACTACACATTTGATGATAATACAAAGAACATTTTCAAAAGGAAAACTGAAAGAAAAAAGACAACTCACCATGACGAGGTTACTTAGGAAACAATGCAGCTTTGGGATGATGCACATTTAAATGATGAATAATATGTAGAGGAAGTTGTTGATTCCTTAGGGGCATTTTCCAGTGAAAATAAATGGTATGTAACTAAACTACCTACTCAATTAAAAAGACAAAAGAAAAGAGTGGAAGAGATATAAGAGAAGTTGAAGTAACAGGATGCTAATTGGTTAGATGAACATGAAACTCAGTTGAAGAAGCATGCTGCAGAAGCAAAAGTAATCTCTTTCAATACCATTATAAAGTTAACAACTAAAATAGATGAGATCAAATCTAAACATTACAAACAATTAGTTTCATTTATTGATAAGAAAGAGAAATTGAGCAAAAATTATGAGAATCAAGTGGACACTTTGACTGCTCAATTAGATGAAATGAAAATAAAAACAGAAAATTCAGAAACTTTAAATTAAGAAGTAATGGAGTTTATAAACAAACTAGCTTCTGTACAAGATTTACTTTATACCAAGTTTTATGAAATCAAAGAACGACATGAAAAAGAGACAGTTTGAAAAAAAAAGGAAGCTCAAAGATTATTTGATGATTTGAAAACATGTGAAGCAAAAGAACCAATTCTCCTTAGGGTTATTCCATGTTGTCTGAAAGTGGGGGGGAATAAAAATACAAGAATCACTTATGATCCATATGGATATCGGTGGCCACCCACCTATTCCACTGGCTCAAAACATGGGTTTCCACCTTGGCATTTTTCTATGGTTTTTCAGGTCCTAGACTTCAGGGGCCATTTTGAGGCCCTAAACAACATTTTTTTGGCTCAATAGAACTTATCATATAGGTGAAGGCAGATTCTAGGTTGAACAAAATGTGTTTTCCTCAGCTATACTGTTCCAACAAACTATCGTGCACCCCAAATGGAGATTGTATGTAAAATTTACACCCTCGGGAAGTTGACGTATCAACTACCCCCATCGGGGCTCACAAACCTTTTGGCATTTCATCTTCCAGGGTTAGGGTTTTGGATTTTATTTATGTTAAAAGCTCCTTTGAAGCCTCATTGTAAACATCATCTTCTTGAAAATGAGCATAGCCATCACATCTCTTCTCATAGATAAGCTGCCACCATTCTATTGAGTTAATTCACTCCATATTTCTATAGTTTCTGTACATTTCTCTCATTAATAGAAATTGTGTATTACTGTATCTTTGTGTTTCTGGAAACATTTTTGTCTATTTCATTGTTATATCTCAACCTTCATTTTGTTCCCAAAATAATTTGGATTAGTGGTATCATAGCAAGATGATCCTTTTTGTTTCTTAGTGCATGTCCCGAATGGGGTCAGGATATAGAGATTTGGGTCTTGAGCTAGTTTCTCTTAAGGAAAACGGCTCTCTCTAGCTCAAGTGGCCTCCCAGGGTGGAAGAAAAGAGAGATGAGGGAGCAAGATATCCTATCAATTTGTTTCTCGTGGAAGCCCTCGCGCAACAGAGGAATGAGATGTTGGAGTATTTTTCCCAAATCCTTCAATGATTACCAAAAATAGTAGACGCATCTTCATCAAGAATTCACTTTGGAGATGTTTCCCCATTCAAGGTACAAGTTAATTTTTATATTCTTGTATTTGAAGGTTATATTGATGTGGATGATTTGGAAAAGTGGTTAAACTTTCTAGAAGGTTATTTCTCTATCCACAATTTTTTCAATAGAGAAAAGATCGCCTTTGCACTCCTTAAGGCTATCCCCTGTGTCAAACATTGGTGGCAAAATTACTGAGAGAAATATTCCATAAAGAAGTTTGGATATTTTGGGTTGAGACCACTTGGGATCTTTTTATGGATACGGTCAAGGATCAATATTACCCTGTTGGAAACTATGATGACCAGTACATGAGATGGACCACGTTGCATCAAGAGAGGGGCAAACAATGTCATAGTTCACAAACACCTTTCATACCTTGCGCACCAAGCTGGGTATCAAAGACTTCAAGTGGCATCTGGTTATAAAATACCATGGGGCTCTACACATGTACATCCAAACCCAAATGGAGGTTCTGGACACCTCACCATTGGGAGTCACTTATTGATATCTTGTCAAAATCAAGCAGAAATTTAAGTAGCAGAATAAGCAGGAATTTGGGTTTACAAATCCACAACAACCAAAGTATGGTAAATGTAGCCCTGACTCATAGAAAACCGAAATTGAGACAACCAGTCCAAGCCGCAAGAAAAGAAGAGAAACGAGAAGATGAAGAAGGAAACTGGGAAGTGGTGCGACTTCCACAAAATCCATTAGAAGAACACTGATGAATGTCGCTTGAAACAGTCATTGGTAGCCAAGCTCAAAGAAACATAGTCGAGCCCTGACTCTTAATCTAATTTAGAAAATAATAAAAGGAGATATATCATCGATGCATAACCCACTGCTACTATTGCGACTACAACAATCCAACCAAAAGAACCATAGGATCTTGAGGAGGGGGAGCGCCTTTTCCATTCACATATGTGGGTGAACGGGACCCCACTTCATTTTATTGTTGATAGTAAAAGCCAGAAGAAACTAATCTCAATATATTTCATCAAGCAACTAGATTTATCGACAACACCACACCCGTAGTCATACAACATCAGGTGTCTTCACCAGGGTTGAGATCTTTGTGTCAGCCAACAATGTTGCATGTCCTACAACATCAATCCTTTCAAGGATGAGGTACTATGTGGTGTTTCCCCACTATAATTCTGTGATGTTTTTTTAGTCCAGCCATATATTTGGAAGCGTCATGTTGTTTATGAGTCTCGACCCTATTGGGGGGTCATCTCTACAGGATATCAGAGGTAGTCATGACTATTATCCTGACAAAATAGTGCTGCAAAGTAATCTCTCATACCAAAAAGTTTAACCACTTCATGATCTGATGAGAAGGTGAATAGAAGGACACTACAACCATAGCATCCTCGGTCCAAGACCTTTCTATTCGGTAGAGGCAGATTGTAGAAGGGTACAAAAATATTATTGCTTTACCTACGGGGGTGCATCCACACTGACCATTCAAGGAAAGTTATAATAGATCCCTTCATACTCCTCATGTTGCATCTTCACCGACAGCGTCCTCCCACACTCGAGTATTTCATGCATCTAGATCAGTTGAATGGATCAAAACCTCCAGCAACAGGTTCATAACATCGTTCAACAAGCTAAAACAACTTCTGCAGTAAGGCAAGCACTTCACCAATGTTCAGATTCAACAAAAGATTTCCTATCTCCCATGGGAACTTGACGCAATAGGGACCATTACTTTCTAAGGGGTAAGGAATGATCCATATGAATATCAGTGGCCACCCACTTATTCCACTAGCTCAAAACATGGGTTTCCACCTTGGCAGTTTTTCTATGGTTTTTCAAGTCTTAAACTTTTGGGGTCATTTTGAGGCCCTAAACGATGTGTTTTGGCTCGGAAGAGCCTACCATGTTGATAAAGGTATATTATAGACCAAATGAAATGTGGTTTATTCATCTATACCTTTCCAATGAGCTATCGTATGCCTCAAATGAAGATTCTATGCAAAATTTACTCCCTCGAGAAGTTGACATATGAACTACCCCCATCGGGGCCCGCAAAATTTTTGGCATTTCATCTTCCAGGGTTAGGGTTTTGGATTTTATTTATGTTAAAAAGGCCTTTGGAGACTCATTGAAAACATCATCTTCTTTCGAATGAGCATAGCCATCACATCTCCTCTTAGAGATAAGTTGCCACCATTCGAGCAAGTTTGTTTCAATCTACATTTTTACAGTTTCAGAAGTTTCTCTTTATTAATAGAATTCAAGTTTTAATGGATCTATGCATGTTTCTTTTTTATACATATGTATTTCATTTCGTTCCATTTACAAATCTGGATCAACTTGACTCATGGCATATCAACTACTTATTCTCACAAGGTTTAATCAAGGAAACAATCAATACCTACTCAAACTTATGGGATCTATCTCTAGATATAATTTAGGATTAGGAGATGCCTCGTGTGCAATTTCCTTTCCAATCAGTACCATTTTCAGATTGTCTTGCAGGTGTGCATCAATAGATTAATTCAATAAAAGATGGGATCACTCAACTCAGTTTCATGAATATGGATAGTCAGTCAGACAATTCATCATTCTGCATGCAAAATGTTCCAAATCCATCGATAATTTCTTGTTGAACTTCAAATCGGGACATGAAGAAATTGATAAAAATATCTACCTATGAAAATTGAATGAATAAACTTCCCAACCACCATTAATTTCATGAATGTTAAATAAAGTTACCCTATGGAAAAATCACATGTAAATGCAAGGAAGAAAAGTTATAAAAGAAGTTTCTAGTAGCTAGGAGAATATCTCTCCTCAATATCAACCATCAAATCAAATTGATTTTTGGATCAATCAGTTGGAACAAAATTTGGAAACAATTCTATGTTTTAGCATCTTTTATTTATATTTATTGTAATGATGTAGACAAAACAAAGGGGTTGGAAACTCTGGAAACTGGCTAAGTACACTATTGTAAAATCTAAATTTTGTGAATTTGAAGACCTGAAGTGGCAATATCTACATTGTGTTTTAGTTGTTTTTGTACTATTATTCAAATCTAATGAAATACATATTTTGCAAGCCATTATTATCTTTCTTTCAAATTTATCGATGAATGAAAGTTATGTTCTTTATTGCTACACTATTGTTATAAGATTTGAGAAAGTGTTATGTCACTTCATTCTTGATTGAATTTGATGGAAATGATAACAAATTAAAATATGAGTATTCATATTTATGATCTCTTGGTAACTATTTACTCAGTGAATTATTGATATGTATTCATTTTAACTATTTCTTGATTATGTGAACTATTTCCATAGTTTGAAAACTTATCTTTATCTCATGTTTAATTCATGGTATTCATCTATACTTAGTGTGAGTATACGTATTTGTACTTTTCTTAGTAACTATTTACTAAGTTAGACCTGATGTCTGTTTTTTTTAATTGTTATCAGGTTGTATGAATTGTTTCTATAGCTTGTTAGATTATCTTTATCTCATATTAAATATATGTTATTTTTCTTTATCCTAACTGAAATACTATGAACTAATTATATATCCCAGTCAGGATAGTATAGTTTTAGAATAGAAATAGATTAGTTCTTTCTTTTTCTACATAATATTTTAGAAACGCTTCAAGGAAAGTCTCATGTAAAGGAGCAAATTCCCCCTTTAAGTGGTGATTGGGCCCACATTTCGGTGAGGATTTCCATCCCAAATGAGTATAGGTATAATTAGGACCTTGATTGGGTAATTTATCCATGTTGGCTACCAAGAAATTTTCTAGGCATCACCACAACCTATGTGCTTTGGATATGCTTTGTGGAAACTTGCAATCTTTTATCCGAGTTAACATTGATGAAATTATGTTTTCTACTAAGGCTTATAGAAATAATAAAATTTTCTTGTGGAATACATCCATGAACATGTAATAGGAATTTTGTGCATGAAAACAAACCCTTTCTTCTCTCTTTATCCTTCTTCCCAATATAAGACCACCTATATAAAAATAATTATTCATATGTTTCATCTGAAAATACATTCATCTCTACAAATTTAAGTGGTTTCTGCCATATAGTAGCAATGTCTTTTAATTCAAGGCATAGCCCCATTCTCCAATTATTTTTCTATAATGACTTTTCATACATAGTATTTTTCAACACTAGGACCATTGGATTTACCTATAAAAAAGAAAATCCATAATAAAAATTAGGGTTTTGAAGAAAATCACTTACTTTTCAATGCAATTCCTTTGTGTGACTAGGGCTTGAGGTGGCTAATGTAAAATGGTCATAAATTTGGAAATACTTCTCTAATTATCTATTATGACCACAATTATGAAATTCCATGGCCACTCTGCAACTATTGGCACTAGTTTGACTGAAATATGGGCACTCTATCAAATGATACCTTATTTGTAAACCATGCAACCATCACCAAGAAAAACCCTAAAACAACTAATTTTAAATCAACAATAACTCCACTTCCTCAAATTCAATTTGAATGATCTGTTTTTTGAAATCAAATGTTTTTTCAAAAATAAATCATATGTACAATTCGGGTTTTTAGACTTTTCATATAATGTTCTAGAAATCAATCTGAATGTTGTCGCATGTTATAGAAAGTTTTGCCTCACCCCATGCAACTTGATCAGAGGGCCTTTCCATTTCCTTATGGAGACTTGAAGTCCCCTTTTGCACTTCCCAAAGCCAAAAAAACATGTTTTTCCACATATATGCACCCTACAAGTTACACAACATGTGTATACGCAGGTTGACCCACTAGCCCCCGTACATTGATTTTGGTGCTCAAAATAAAAAATTGTGTCAGGTTTCCATGTCACGTCACAAGATCCATGATCCTTGACCTTCCATATACTGGAAACGTTCTGACTCATCCCTTCAGTTCCATTTTAAGGTTATAAATTGGGCCATATCCAAACCGTGGAGGAGGAGAGAATTCAACTTTTGAGAGAAAAGATACTCTGGAGAAATTTTCACTTCACTTTGAGTCTGCATCCCTTTATCCTTGAAATTTTGAACACATTTTTCAGCCCCCAAACTCTTCCCGCTTTGATGGAGAACCTCATTGTCTCTCTTATATGAGCTTGCCTTTGGTGGAGGATTTAAGTGGTGGAGGCCCAGCTGGAAGGGACTTAGTTTCTTGGTTTTGAGACGTGTCGACACGGAATATTGTCACTTATACACTTATGTTGATCATTCTTTAATAGAAATACTATTTTCTCGTCCAATTGATATCTTACAAATATTTGAATTATTATTTTATGGGCGTATTTTTTATGAATGTTAATGGATTATGCTATTGTATGTGTTAAAATTATATATTATCACCATATGCTTATGTATCTTAGTTGATCCGGGTGGATATCGGTGGCCACCCACCTTTTCCAAATGGCTCAAAACAAATTTCTGGCCATTTTGGCAATTTACTATTTTTAGTAGGTTTTAACTTTCAGGGCCATTTTGAGGGTCCAAATGAAGGTTTTTCAATATAAAGGTTCTCAATGATATCCAAAGGCATGATTGAGCCCCCAAAATGAATCTCCTCAACAATACCTTTCCAACGAGCTATCACACGCCTAAAACGGAGATCGTATGCAAAAGTTACGACCCCGGGAAGTTGATGTACTCACTTACCCAAACGGGACCCACATGAATTTTGGCGCTTCATCTCCTAGGGTTAGGTTTTTGGATGTCTAGGAATTTTGGCATTCTCATTTATTGTAAAAGGGCCTTCAGAGCCTCATTGTAATCATCTTCTTGCGAATGCGAGTAGCCATCACAACTCTTCTCAGAGATAAGCTACCACCATTCTAGCGAGTCTTTCACTCTGTATTTTACAGTCTCTGTACATTTCTCTAATTAATAGAAATCGTGTATTACTATATATCTGTGTTTATGGTTGCATCTCTGATACATTTCTGTTATATTATTGAATATTTGTAATATCTCTGTGCATTTCTTTATTATATCTCAGCTCTCATTTCATGCCGAAAATAATCTGGATCAGTGGTATCAGAGCAAGTTGCTCCTGATACTTTTTCAGTGCATGTCCCCGACGAAGTCCGAGTATAGCAAGTTGGGTCTCGAGCTTATCTCTCTCGAGGACAATCTCTCTCGCACACCAAAGAAACCCTCAATGGCAAAAGAAAAGAAAAACGATGGAGCAAACAATCCTATCAGTCTGTTGCTTGAGCAAGCTCTCACGCGACAGAGGGACGAAATGATGGAGAATTTTTCCCACATCCTTCAATGCCTGCCAATAGCATCAGGCGCATCTTCATCAAGCGACCACTTTGGAGGCACCTCACCTTTCAAGGTACAGTTTAATTTTGATATTCCCGTATTTGAAAGTCAAATAGATGCAGATGCCCTAGATAAATCGTTAAATCTGCTAGAAGGTTATTTCTCTATTCATAATTTTTTAGACAAGGAAAAGATCACCTTCGCACTCCTTAAGGCTCTCCCCCATGTCAAACATTGTTGGGAAACTTACTGGGAGTAGAGTTCCACAAAGGATTCTGGAATATATGGGGCCGAGCCCACTTGGGAATTTTTTGTGGATGCGGTAAAGGAACAGTACTACCCTGTTGGCAACTATGAGGACTAGTACATAAGATGGACCACACTACGGCAAGAGAAGGGCCAATCAGTTCCAGATTTCACCAATAGCTTCCATACCTTGCGCACCAAGTTGGGTATCAAAGACTCTGAACGACATTTGGTTCGGAAATACCGTGGAGCTCTACACAGATACATCCAAACTGAAATGGATTTTCTGGACATCTCATCACTCGGTGCTGCCTATCGATATGTTGTTAAAATCGAGAAGAAATTTAAGCACCAGAACAAATGGGAGTTCGGGTCTGCAAATCCACAACAACCAAAGTATGACAAAGACAACTTTAACAAACAGTCTCTCGAAAACCAGTCCAAGCCATAGGAAAAGAAGGGTCACGGGAAGACAAAGAAGGACACCGAAAAATGGTGTGATTTCCACAAAATCCCCTGGCACAACACCGACGAATGTCGCTCAAAACAGTCATTGGTGGCCGAGATCAAAGATAAGGAGCCGAACCCTGATTCAGAATCTAATTCTGAAAATACTGGTAAAAGATAGATCATCGACGCAGACCCCACTGCTATTGTCGCGATCGCAGCAATTCAACCAGAAGAACCAATAGATCCAGAAGAGGGGGAGCACCTTTTTCATTCACAGATGTGGGTGAAGGGGACCCCACTGCATTTTATTGTTGATAGCGGAAGCCAGAAGAACCGCATCTCAGTAGAGGTCGTCAAACAGTTGGGATTGTTAATAACACCACACCCGCAATCATACAGCATTGAGTGGCTTCGCCAACGACGAGATCTTCACGTCAGCGAGCAGTGTCGATTGTCATATGGCATCCAACCCTTAAAGGATGAGGTATTATTTGATGTTGCCCCACTGGATGTCTGTGATGTTCTTTTGGCCCAGCCATATATGTGGAAACGCCATGCTATCAATGAATCTCGACCCCGTAGTGTCATTATTACTGTAGGGGGTCATCTCTACAGGATACAAGAGGTAGTTCCAACTACTGCTCAACCTAAACAATGCCGCAAGGTAGTATCTCATACTACAAAATTCATCTTCTCCACAATCTGTTCAATGGGAGAACAGAAGGATATTGCAGCCACCACAGCTTCAGCCAAGGCACCTTCTATCCAACAGAAGCAGGTTGACAAGGTTGCAGCAAAGCACAAAGATTCCTTCTGCACACAGTCATCTAAAATAGCCAGACTAGTTAAAAAGTTCCAAACCTTCCAGCCACAGGTTCGTGACAGATTTCCACAAACTAAACAGCGTGACTTCTCCAGCAAGACAAGCAGCTCACCAAGATGCAGATTCAACAAATGCTTTTCCCTCTCCCCTGGGAACTCAATGCAATGGAGACCATTTATTCCTAAGGAGGGAGGATTGATCCAAGTGGATATCGGTGGCCACCCACCTTTTCCAAATGGCTCAAAATAGTTTTCTGGCCATTTTGGCAATTTACTATTTTTAGCAGGTTTTAACCTCCGGGACCATTTTGAGGGTCCAAATGAAAGTTTTTCGAGATATAGGTTCTCAATGATAGTCGATGGCATGATTGAGCCCCCAAAATGAATCTCCTCGACAATACCTTTCAAACGAGATGTCACACGCCTAAAACGGAGATCGTATGAAAAAGTTACGACCCCAGGAAGTTGATGTACTCACTTACCCAAACGGGGCCCACATGACTTTTGGCGCTTCATCTCCTAGGGTTAGGTTTTTGGATGTCTAGGACTTTTGACATTCCCGTTTATTGTAAAATGGCCTTCAGAGCCTCATTGTAATCATCTTCTTGCGAATGTGAGTAGCCATCACATCTCTTCTCAGAGATAAGCTACCACCATTCTAGCGAGTCATTCACTCTGTATTTTATAGTCTCTGTACATTTCTCTAATTAATATAAATTGTCTATTACCGTATATATGTGTTTATGGTTGCATCTCTGATACATTTCTGTTATATTATTGAATATTTTCAATATCTCTGTGCATTTCTTTATTATATCTCCGCTCTCATTTCATGCTGAAAATAATCTAGATCAGTGGTATCAGAGAAGCCTGCTCCTGATAGTTTTTCAGTGCATGTCCCCGACGAGGTCCGAGTATAGAAAGTTGGGTCTCGAGCTTGTCTCTCTCGAGGACAATATTTCTCTCACACACAAGAAACCCTCAATGGTGGAAGAAAAGAAAAACGATGGAGCAAATGATCCTATCAGTCTGTTGCTTGAGCAAGCTCTCACGCGACAGAGGGACGAAATGATGGAGAATTTTTCCCACATCCTTCAACGCCTGCCAATAGCATCAAGCGCATATTCATCAAGTGACCACTTTGGAGGCACCTTGCCTTTCAAGGTACAAGTTAATTTTGATATTCCCGTATTTGAAGGTCAAATAGATGCAGATGCCCTAGATAAATGGTTAAATCTGCTAGAAGGTTATTTCTCTGTTCATAATTTTTCAGACAAGGAAAAGATCACATTCTCACTCCTTAAGGCTCTCCCCCGTGTCAAACATTGGTGGGAAACTTACTGGGATCATAGTTCCACAGAGGATTCTGGAATATATGGGGCCGAGCCCACTTGGGAATTTTTTGTGGATGCGGTAAAGGAACAGTACTACCCTGTTGGCAACTATGATGACTAGTACATGAGATGGACCACACTACGGCAAGAGAAGGGCCAATCAGTTCTGGAGTTCACCAATAGCTTCCATACCTTGCGTACCAAGCTGGGTATCAAAGACTCTGAACGAAATTTGGTTCTGAAATACCGTGGGGATCTACATAGATACATCCAAATTGAAATGGATTTTCTGGACATCTCATAACTCGGTGTTGCCTATCGATATGCTGTTAAAATCGAGAAAAAAATTTAAGCACCAGAACAAATGGGAGTTCGGGTTTGCAAATCCACAACAACCAAAGTATGACAAAGACAACTCTAACAAACAGACTCCCGAAAACCAATCCAAGCCACAGAAAAAGAAGGGTCACGGGAAGACAAAGAAGGACACCCAAAAATGGTGTGATTTCCACAAAATCCCCTGGCACAACACCGACGAATGTCGCTCAAAACATCCATTGGTGGCCGAGATCAAAGACAAGGAGTCGAACCCTGATTCTAAATCTGATTCTGAAAATACTGGTAAAAGACAGATCATCGACACAGACCCCACTGCTATTGTCGCGATCGCAGCAATTCAACCAGAGGAACCAACAGATCCAGAAGAGGGGGAGCACCTTTTTCATTCACAGATGTGGGTGAAGGGGACCCCACTACATTTTATTGTTGATAGCGGAAGCCAGAAGAACCTCATCTCAGCAGAGTTCATCAAACAGTTGGGATTGTCGACAACACCACAACCGCAACCATACAGCATTGGGTGGCTTCGCCAAGGACGAGATCTTCATGTTAGTGAGCAGTGTCGATTGTCATACGACATCCAACCCTTCAAGGATGAGGTATTATGTGATGTTTCCCCACTGGATGTCTGTGATGTTCTTTTGGGCCAGCAATATATGTGGAAACGCCATGCTATCTATGAGTCTCGACCCCGTAGTGTCATTATTACTCTAGGGGGTCATCTCTACAGGATACCAGAGGTAGTTCCAACTACTACCCAACCTAAACAATGCTGCAAGGTAGTATCTCATACTACAAAATTCATCTTCTCCACAATCTCTTCAAAGGGTGAACAAAAGGATACTGCAGCCACCACAGCTTCGACCAAAGCACCTTCTATCCAATAGAAGAAGGTCAACAAGGTTGCAGCAAAGCATGAAGATTCCTTCTGCACACAGTCATCTAAAATAGCCTGACTGGTTAAAAATTTCCAAACCTTCAAGCCACAGGTTCGTGACAGATTTCCACAAACTAAGCAGTGTGACTTCTCCAGCAAGACAAGCAGCTCACCAAGATGCAAATTCAACAAATGCTTTTCCCTCTCCCCCGGGAGCTTAATGCAATGGAGACCATTTCTTCCTAAGGAGGGTGGATTGATCCAGGTGGATATCGGTGGCCACCCACCTTTTCCAAATGGCTCAAAACAGTTTTCTAGCCATTTTGGCAATTTACTATTTTTAGCAGGTTTTAACCTCTGGGACCATTTTGAGGGTCCAAATGAAGGTTTATCGAGATCGGGATTTTCAATGATAGCCATAGGCATGATTGAGCCTCCAAAATGAATCTCCTCGACAATACCTTTCCAACGAGATATCACACGCCTAAAATGGAGATCGTATGCAAAAGTTACGACCCCGGGAAGTTGATGTACTCACTTACCCAAACGGGGCCCACATGACTTTTGGCGCTTCATCTCCTAGGGTTCGGTTTTTGGATGTCTAGGAATTTTGGCATTCCTGTTTATTGTAAAAGGGCCTTCAGAGCCTCATTGTAATCATCTTCTTGCGAATGCGAGTAGCCATCACATCTCTTCTCAGAGATAAGCTACCACCATTCTAGCGAGTCTTTCACTCTGTATTTTACACTCTCTGTACATTTCTCTAATTAATAGAAATCGTGTATTACAGTATATCTGTGTTTATGGTTTCATCTCTGATACATTTCTGTTATATTATTGAATATTTGCAATATCTCTGTGCATTTCTTTATTATATCTCCACTCTCATTTTGTGTCGAAAATAATCCGGATCAATGGTATCAAAGCAGGCTGCTCCTGATAGTTTTTCAGTGCATGTCCCCGACGAGGTCCGAGTATAGAAAGTTGGGTCTCGAGCTTGTCTCTCTCGAGGAAAATCGCTCTCGTACACCCAAGAAACCCTCAATGGCGAGAGAAAATAAAAACGATGGAGCAGACGATATTATCAGTATGTTGCTTGAGCAAGCTCTCACGCGACAGAGGGACGAAATGATGGAGAAATTTTCCCACATCCTTCAATGCCTACCGATAGCATCAGGCGCATCTTCATCAAGTCACCACTTTGGAGGCACCTCGCCTTTCAAGGTACAGGTTAATTTTGATATCCCCGTATTTGAAGGTCAAATAGATTTAGATGCCCTAGATAAATGGTTAAATCTGCAAGAAGGTTATTTCTCTGTTCATAATTTTTCAGACAAGGAAAATATCACCTTCGCACTCCTTAAGGCTCTCCCCCATGTCAAACATTGTTGGGAAACTTACTGGGAGCAGAGTTCCACAGAGGATCCTGGAATATATGGGGCCGATCCCACTTGGGAATTTTTTGTGGATGCGGTAAAGGAACAGTACTACCCTGTTGGCAACTATGAGGACCAGTACATGAGATGGACCACACTACGGCAAGAGAAGGGCCAATCAGTTCTAGAGTTCACCAATAACTTCCATACCTTGCGCACCAAGCTGGGTATCAAAGACTCTGAACGACATTTGGTTCTGAAATACCATGGGGCTCTACACAGATACATCCAAACTGAAATGGATTTTCTGGACATCTCATCACTCGGTGCTGCCTATCGATATGTTGTTAAAATCAAGCAGAAATTTAAGCACCAGAACAAATGGGAGTTTGGGTCTGCGAATCCACAACAACCAAAGTATGACAAAGACAACTCTAACAAATAGTCTCCCGAAAACCAGTCCAAGCCACAGGAAAAGAAGGGTCACGGGAAGACAAAGAAGGACACCGGAAAATGGTGCGATTTCCACAAAATCCCCTGGCACAACACCAACGAATATCACTCAAAACAGTCATTGGTGGTTGAGATCAAAGACAAGGAGCTGAACCCTGATTCAGAATCTGATTCTGAAAATACTGGTAAAAGACAGATCAGCGACGCAGACCCCACTGTTATTGTCGTGATCGCAGCAATTCAACCAGAAGAAACAACAGATCCAAAAGAGGGGGAGCACCTTTTTCATTCATAGATGTCGGTGAAGGGGTCCCCACTACATTTTATTGTTGATAGAGGAAGCCAGAAGAACCTCATCTCAGCAGAGGTCGTCAAACAGTTGGGATTGTCGACAACACCACACCCGCAACCATACAGCATTGGGTGGCTTCTCCAAGGACGAGATATTCATGTCAGCCAGTAGTGTCGATTGTCATACGGCATCCAACCCTTCAAGGATGAGGTATTATGTGATGTTGCCCCACTGGATGTCTGTGATGTTCTCTTGGGCCAGC
>ML784400.1:590634-658074 GCA_009831015.1 Picea engelmannii
ACGGCATCCAACCCTTCAAGGATGAGGTATTATGTGATGTTGCCCCACTGGATGTCTGTGATGTTCTCTTGGGCCAGCCATATATGTGGAAACACCATGCTATCTATGAGTCTCGACCCCGTAGTGTCATTATTACTCTAGGGAATCATCTCTACAGGATACCAGAGGTAGTTACAACTACTGCCCAACCTAAACAATGCCGCAAGTTATTATCTCATACTACAAAATTCATCTTCTCCACAATCTGTTCAAAGGGTGAACAGAAGGATACTAGAGCCACCACAGCTTCGGCCAAAGCACCTTCTATCCAACAGAAGCAGGTCGACAAGGTTGCAGCAAAGCACAAAGATTCCTTCTACACATAGTCATCTAAAATAGCCAGACTGGTTAAAAAGTTCCAAACCTTCCAGCCACAGGTTTGTGACAGATTTCCACAAACTAAGCAGTGTAACTTCTCCAGCAAGACAAGTAGCTCACCAAGATGCAGATTCAACAAATGCTTTTCCCTCTCCCTCGGAAACTAAAAGCAATGGAGACTATTTCTTCCTAAGGCAGGAGGATTGATCCAGGGGGATATCAATGGCCACCCAACTTTTCCAAATGGCTCAAAACAATTTTATGGCCATTTTGGCAATTCACTATTTTTACTAGGTTTTAACCTCCAGGGAGGGTCCAAATGCCAGTTTTTCAAGATCGACATTCTCAATGATATCCATAGGCATGATTGAGCCTCCAAAATGAATCTCCTCGACAATACCTTTCCAACGAGCTATCACACGCCTAAAGCGAAGATCGTGTGCAAAAGTTACGACCCTGGGAAGTTGATGTACTCACTTACCCAAACGGGGTCCACATGACTTTTGGTGCTTCATCTCCTAGGGTTAGGTTTTTGGATGTCTAGGACTTTTGGAATTCCTGTTTATTGTAAAAGATCCTTCAGAGCCTCATTGTAATCATCTTATTGTGAATGTGAGTAGCCATCACATCTCTTCTCAGAGATAAGCTACCACCATTCTAGCGAGTCTTTCACTCTGTATTTTACAATCTCTGTACATTTCTCTAATTAATAGAAATCATGTATTACTGTATATCTGTGTTTATGGTTGCATCTCTGATATATTTCTGTTATATTATTTAATATTTTCAATATCTCAGTGCATTTCTTTATTATATCTTCGCTCTCATTTCGTGCCGAAAATAATCCAAATCAGTGGTATCAGAGTAGGTTGCTCCTGATAGTTTTTCAGTGCATGTCCCTGACGAGGTTCGAGTATAGAAAGTTGGGTCTTGATCTTGTCTCTCTCAAGAACAATTGCTCTCGCACACCCAAGAAACCCTCAATGGCGGAAGAAAAGAAAAATGATGGAGCAGACGATCCTATCAGTCTGTTGCTTGAGCAAGCTCTCACGTGACATAGGGACGAAATGATGGAGAATTTTTCCCACATCCTTCAACGCATGCCGATAGCATCAAGCGCATCTTCATAAAGCGACCACTTTGAAGGCACCTTGCCTTTCAAGGTACAGGTTAATTTTGATATTCCCATATTTGAAGGTCAAAAAGATGCGGATGCCCTAGATAAATGGTTAAATCTACTAGAAGGTTATTTCTCTGTTCATAATTTTTCAGACAAGGAAAAGATCACCTTCGCACTCCTTAAGGCTCTCCCCCATGTCAAACATTGGTGGGAAACTTACTGGGAGCAGAGTTCCACAGAGGATTCTAGAATATATGGGGCCGAGCCCACTTGGGAATTTTTTGTGGATGTGGTAAAGGAACAGTACTACCCTGTTGGAAACTATAAGGACCAGTACATGAGATGGACCACACTACGGAAAGAGAAGGGCCAATCAGTTCCAGAGTTAACCAATAGCTTCCATACCTTACGCACCAAGCTGGGTATCAAAGACTCTGAACGACATTTGGTTCTGAAATACCGTGGGGCTCTACAGAGATACATCCAAATTGAAATGGATTTTCTGGACATCTCATCACTCGGTGCTGCCTATCGATATGCTATTAAAATCGAGCAGAAATTTAAGCACCGGAACAAACGGGAGTTCGGGTCTGTGAATCCACAACAACCAAAGTATGTCAAAGACAACTCTAAAAACAGTCTCCCGAAAACCAGTCCAAGCCACAGGAAAAGAAGGGTCACGGGAAGGCAAAGAAGGACACTGAAAAATGGTGCGATTTCCACAAAATCCTCTGGCACAACACCGATGAATGTTTCTCAAAACAGTCATTGGTGGCCGAGATCAAAGACAAGGAGCCAAACCCTGATTCAAAATATGATTCTGAAAATACTAGTAAAAGACAGATCATCAATGCAGACCCCACTGCTATTGTCGCGATCGCAGCAATTCAACCAGAAGAACCAACAGATCCAGAAGAGGGGGAGAGCCTTTTTCATTCACAGATGTGGGTGAAGGGGACCCCACTGTATTTTATTGTTGATAGCGGAAGCCAGAATAAATTCATCTCAGCAGAGGTCATCAAACAGTTGGGATTGTCGACAACACCTGTTATTGGATAAATCTGTAAGTGTGGACACAAACCGATCTCCCTAGATCCACCTGGATCTAGAACAAAACAAGACAGAATAATACTCTTTCCCTAGATTTCAACTATTGAATGAACTAGAAGGTAATAATCATGAACATACAGTATGATCACTTCCTTGGGTGTTTGTTGTTCCAACTTCGCTCCAATGCTCTTGCGCAGTCAAGACCAGAACATCTCAAACCAATCGAAGTGAAAACAACTCAATATATTCAATAGTTAATCTATGTACATGATCAAGGAGTTATACAATAAAGTAGACATATCTTTATGGGAAAGGGACATATTACTGTATTATATTGATAGAAAGCAAAGATTAAAACCTGAGCCTTGATGTTGCAAACCTCCTTTCGATGTCCCTTGTCTTTGACACACACACTTGCTCACTTGCATGAAGAAGATCAACCACCTTTGATAAACTTGTTGGAGTTCTCTAACTGCTATAGCATCAGTCCTTCACACAATCTTTCACTAAATCTCTAATGTATTCTTAACCTTGTTTGTTTCTAACCTTTTCCATGAGAATTCCCTCAATATATAGGAGAGAATGAATTAGTTACTTGGATAAGAATGATCCCAAAATATCAGGAAATCCAGTACTTAGATAACCATTTGAATGCCATCTCATCCTTATAGAATATTCCCTTCTAGAAGCTTCGAGAATTCATCATTTTTCCCTTCTTTAGAAAGTGTTCGCACCCTAGCAGTTATCAACAGTGTGAACTTCTTGCACCCTAGCTTAAGGAAGCCTGCGAGAATCATGCATTCTCGCAGGAAAATGTATTGGTAGCCTGCGAACTTTCCTCAAAAATGTGATTTCTGGAAAGAGATGAAGGTAACTTTTCTCTGGAGAAAGTTCTAATGAAGAGCCTGAGTACACCATCATCAATACATCATCATGATGACCAAAATCATGGGTAAAAACATCACACCCACAACCATACAGCATTGGGTGGCTTCGCCAAGGACAAGAAATTCATGTCAGCCAGCAGTGTCGATTGTCATACGGCATCCAACCCTTCAAGGAAGAGGTATTATGTGATGTTTCCCCACTGGATGTCTGTGATGTTCTCTTGGGCCAACCATATATGTGGAAATGCCATGCTATCTATGAGTCTCGACCCCGTAGTGTCATTATTACTCTAGGGGGTCATCTCTACAGGATACCAGAGGTAGTTCCAACTACTACCCAACCTAAAAAATGACGCAAGGTAGTATCTCATACTACAAAATTCATCTTCTCCACAATCTGTTCAAAGGGTGAATAGAAGGATACTGCAGCCACCACAGCTTCAGCCAAAGCACCTTCTATCCAACAAAAGCAGGTCAACAAGGTTGCAGCAAAGCACGAAGATTCCTTCTACACACAGTCATCTAAAATAGCCAGACTAGTTAAAAAGTTCCAAACCTTCCAGCCATAGGTTCGTGACAGATTTCCACAAACTAAGCAGCGTGACTTCTCCAGCAAGACAAGCAGCTCACTAAGATGTAGATTCAACAAATGCTTTTCCCTCTCCCCCGAGAACTCAATGCAATGGAGACCATTGCTTCCTAAGGAGGGAGGATTGATCCAGGTGGATATCGGTGGCCACCCACCTTTTCCAAATGGCTCAAAACAGTTTTCTAGCCATTTTGGCAATTTACTAGTTTTAGCAGGTTTTAACCTCTGGGGCCATTTTGAGGGTTCAAATGAAGGTTTTTCAAGATATAGGTTCTCAATGATATTTGAAAGCATGATTGAGCCCCCAAAATGAATCTTCTCGACAATACCTTTCCAACGAGCTATCGCACGCCTAAAACGGAGATCGCATGCAAAAGTTACGACACCAGGAAGTTGATGTACTCACTTACCCAAACGAGGCCCACGTGACTTTTGGCGCTTCATCTCCTAGGGTTAGGTTTTTGGATGTCTATGACTTTTGGAATTCCCGTTTATTGTAAAAGGGCCTTCAGAGCCTCATTGTAATCATCTTCTTGCGAATGCGAGTAGCCATCACATCTCTTCTCAGAGATAAGCTACCACCATTCTAGCGAGTCTTTCACTCTGTATTTTACAGTCTCTGTACATTTTTCTAATTAATACAAATCATGTATTACTGTATATCTATGTTTATGGTTGCATCTATGATACATTTATGTTATATTATTGAATATTTGCAATATCTCTGTGCATTTCTTTATTATATCTCCGCTCTCATTTCGTACCGAAAATAATCCGGATCAGTGGTATCAGAGTAGGCTGCTCCTGATAGTTTTTCAGTGCATGTCCCCGACGAGTTCCGAGTATATAAATTTGGGTCTCGAGCTTCTCTCTCTCAAGGAAAATCGCTCTCGCACACCCAAGAAACCCTCAATGTCAGAAGAAAAGAAAAACGATGGAGCAGACGATCCTATCAGTCTGTTGCTTGAGCAATCTCTCACACGGCATAGGGACGAAATGATGGAGAATTTTTCCCACATCCTTCAATGCCTGCCCATAGCATCAAGCGCATCTTCATCAAGCAACCACTTTGGAGGCACCTCGCCTTTCAAGGTATAGGTTAATTTTGATATTCCCGTATTTGAAGGTCAAATAGATGCAGATGCCCTAGATAAATGGTTAAATCTGCTAGAAGGTTATTTCTCTGTTCATAATTTTTCAGACAAGGAAAAGATCACCTTCGCACTCCTTAAGGCTCTCCCCCATGTCAAACATTGGTGGGAAACTTACTGGGAGAAGAGTTCCACAGAGTATTCTGGAATATATGGGTCCGATCCCACTTGGGAATTTTTAGTGGATGTGGTAAAGGAACAGTACTACCCTGTTGGAAACTATGAGGAATAGTACATGAGATGGACCACACTACGGCAAGAGAAGGGCCAATCAGTTCTAGAGTTCACCAATAGCTTCCATACCTTGCACACCAAGATGGGTATCAAAGACTCTGAACGACATTTGGTTCTGAAATACTGTGGGGCTCTACACAGATACATCCAAACTGAAATGGATTTTCTGGATATCTCATCACTCGGTGTTGCCTATCAATATGTTGTTAAAATCAAACAGAAATTTAAGCACCAAAAAAAATGGGAGTTCGGGTCTGCGAATCCACAACAACCAAAGTATGACAAAGACAACTCTAACAAACAGTCTCCCGAAAACCAGTCCAAGCCACAGGAAAAGAAGGGTCACGGGAAGACAAAGAAGGACACCGTAAAATGGTGCGATTTCCACAAAATCCCCTAGCACAACACCGAGGAATGTCGCTCAAAACAGTCATTGGTGGCCGAGATCAAAGACAAGCAGCCAAACCCTGATTCAGAATCTGGTTATGAAAATACTGGTAAAAGACAGATCATCATCGCAGACCCCACTGCTATTGTCACGATCGCAGCAATTCAACTAGAAGAACCAACAGATCCATAAGAGGGGGAGCACCTTTTTCATTCACAGATGTGGGTGAAGGGGACCCCACTACATTTTATTGTTGATAGCGAAAGCCAGAAGAACCTCATCTCAGCAGAGGTCGTCAAACAATTGGGATTTTTGACAACACCACACCTGCAACCATACAGCATTGGGTGGTTTCGCCAAGGACGAGATCTTCATGTCAACCAACAATGTCGATTGTCATACGGCATCCAACCCTTCAAGGATGAGGTATTATGTGATGGTTCCCCATTGGATGTCTGTGATGTTCTCTTGGGCCAACCATATATGTGGAAACACCATGCTATCTATGAGTCTCAACCCCGTAGTGTCATTATTACTCTAGGGGGTCATCTCTACAGGATACCAGAGGTAGTTCCAACTACTGCCCAACCTAAACAATGCCGCAAGGTATTATCTCATACTACAAAATTCATCTTCTCCACAATCTGTTCAAAGGGTGAACAGAAGGATACTGCAGCCACCACAGCTTCGGCCAAAGTACCTTTAATCCAAGAGAATCAGGTCGACAAGGTTGCAGCAAAGCACGAAGATTCCTTCTGCACATAGTCATCTAAAATAGCCAGACTAGTTAAAAAGGTCCAAACCTTCCAGCCACAGGTTCGTGACAGATTTCCACAAACTAAGCAGCGTGACTTCTCCAGCAAGACAAGCAACTCACCAAGATGCAGATTCAACAAATGTTTTTCCCTCTCCCCTGGGAACTCAATGCAATGGAGACCATTTCTTCCTAAGGAGGGAGGATTGATCCAGGTGGATATCGGTGGCCACCCACCTTTTCCAAATGGCTCAAAACAGTTTTCTGGCCATTTTGGCAATTTACTATTTTTAGTAGGTTTTAACTTCCGGGGCCATTTTGAGGGTCCAAATGAAGGTTTTTCAAGATCTAGGTTCTCAATGATATATGAAGGAATGATTGAGCCCCCAAAATGAATCTCCTCGATAAAACCTTTCCAACGAGCTATCACACGCCTAAAACGGAGATCGTATGCAAAAGTTACGACCCGGGGAAGTTGATGTACTCACTTACCCAAACAAGGCCCACATGACTTTTGGAGCTTCATCTCCTAGGGTTAGGTTTTTGGATGTCTAGGACTTTTGGCATTCCTATTTATTGTAAAAGGGCCTTCATAGACTCATTGTAATCATCTTCTTGTGAATGCGAGTAGCCATCACATCTCTTCTCAAAGATAAGCTACCACCATTCTAGCGAGTCTTTCACTCTGTATTTTATAGTCTCTGTACATTTCTCTAATTAATAGAAATCGTGTATTACTGTATATCTGTGTTTATGGTTGCATCTCTGATACATTTCTGTTATATTATTGAATATTTGCAATATCTCTGTGCATTTCTTTATTATATCTCCGCTCTCATTTCGTGCCGAAAATAATCCGAATCATTAGTCGTTGAAGACAAGTTGCAGGTATAAATATTTGAGTTGCATTATCAACGGTCGTCTTTATCAAACGTCCAGACAAGGTAGGCTCTTTATCTTGTATTGTTAGCATTCTCATTTATATAGCATACTTGGGATTAGAGTTGATTTATGCAGTCATTTTGTCTATTGTAGTTTACCCCATGCCATAGAGTGATTTTCCTCATAACAAATACATTTAATGTTACATCCATAAGGCTAATATAATTTTTTGCAAACAAGTGTTTACAACAACCTTATCGTTTGTGCTAGAATATTGGCTTTTCATCTTGAGTTTAGCTAGTCTTTCTCTTGTATTTTCTATTTGATCTCTAGCACTTATTGAGCAGCTTATAGTACCATTTACTTTCTGATATGTATTGTTATCTTCTTCTGCAAATTAGGGACAGCAACCTTAACTTTTTGATCCAACTAACATATACTATTGCAAAGTGTATTTTCTTGTGTCTCAGGCAGGTACAATCATCCAAAGAAGTGTTATACCTATGGGGAAACAATTACTTAACTTGCAATGCATCTCTTTCAACCATTCACTTCACTTAGACTTGAC
Organism: Picea engelmannii; assembly: GCA_009831015.1. Lineage (NCBI taxonomy): Eukaryota > Viridiplantae > Streptophyta > Pinopsida > Pinales > Pinaceae > Picea > Picea engelmannii. Next base: position 598,615 of record ML784400.1, read on the forward strand.
CTATGGGGGCTTCATTTACATCCATCTCTATCTCCATCTCAATCCCCCTAGGGTCACTGGGATTGCCTCCCTAGAGTGACCTAGTCACCCTTGAAGTGTGGGACCTACATCGAGGTGACATTGGGTGTAGGATTCCCAAGTTGTAGCACTTTTTATGTGGTTGGGTTGGGATTTTCCCAACCTAGAACTTTTGTTATAATAGGGCACAAGCAGTACATACAACATTTCACATTCAAAATAGAGTATTTCTCAGAAACAATAGTGATAAAACTCCTTATGAGCTATGGAAAGGAAGACCAACCAATGTGAAACACTTCAGAGTGTTTGGAAGAAAATTTTATATAAAAAGGGAAGATGGAAATATGGGAAAGTTTGATTCTCGTGTTGACAAAGGTATATGTGTTGGGTATTCAAGCACAAGGAAGCCATACAAATGTTGCAACCTAAGACTCAAAAAAATAGTGGAAAGCATCAGTGTGACAATTGATGAGACAGGTGGACGAAGGATAAATGAAGAAGATAAGTATCATTTGGAACGGGTTCAGGAAGTAGAAGTAGCAGAATAGAAAGATGAGGAAGAACAGTCAGAAGAAGCAGAGCAAGAAAAACAAGATATTCAGGTACCTCCAAAGACACCTAGTAGACGAGTACAAAAGAACCATCCTGCAAATCAGATCATTGGAAATAAAAACGTAGGATTTGATACTAGAAGAAGAATCAGTTCATCATAATAACAACACCTAGCACTATTGTTGAAAGTTGAGCCAAGCAGTTTTGAAGAAGCCAGCAAGGATGGATTCTAGATTAAATCCATGAATGAAGAATTAGATCAGATAGAGAAAAATGACACTTGGGAACTGGCTTGAAGGCCAAGAAACAAGAATGTGATCAGTACAAAGTGGGTCTTCAGAAACAAATTGAATGAAGGTGGACATGTTACCAGGAATAAAGAAAGAATGGTATGTAAAGGATATGTTCAGGTTGAAGGTATTGACTTTGAAGAGACGTTTTCCCCAGTTGCCAGAATGGAAGCAATCATATTGATACTAGCTTATGCATGCTCTAAGAATATTAAAGTGTATAATATGGACGTGAAATCAACTTTCCTGAATGGGGAACTAGAGGAAGAAGTATACATTGAGCAACCAGAATGATTTCAGTTATCAGAGAATGAAAATTATGTTTGTAGTTTGAAGAAGGCCTTGTATGGTATAAACTAGGAACCCATATCATGGTATTCCAGATTGGACAGATACTTACAACAGTAAGGGTTCAGAAAAGGAAATTCATACAACAACCTCTACATCAAGGTAAATCAAGATAGTATTTTGTTAATTGAAGTTTATTTTGACGATATTACCTTTGGTAGTGATGATGACAGGATGATTCAGAGATTTGCAAAGGATATGTAGAATGATTTCAAAATGTCATTACTTGGAGAATTATCATTCTTCTTGGGTCTTCAAATATGTCAAAGCAACCAAGGCATTTTTATCTCTCAAACCAAGTATATTAGAGACATGTTGAAGAGGTTCGGTATGGAATATTGCAAACCAGTCAATACTCCTATGCAAACTAGTTGCAAGTTAAGTAAAGATGGTGATTCAAAGGATACATATCATAGGTAGTACATGTCAATGATCGGAAGCTTACTTTATGTGACAGCTTCCAGACTAGATGTGATGCAGGCAGTTGTACAAGTGGCACGATTTCAGGCAGCACCAAAGGAATCGCATGTTCTAGCAGTAAAGAGGATATTTAGATATCTCAAAGGTACAGAAGAGTTTGGATTATGGTATCCAAAAGGAAAGGATATATCATTTATTGCTTACATGGATGTATATTGGGCAGGTTTCATTGATGACTGAAGAAGTAAAAGTGGAGCAATGTTCTACTTGGGTGAGTGTTTGGTATCTCGGATAAGCAAGAAACAATTATCAGTATCATTGTCTATAGTCAAAGAAGAGTATATTGCAGAAATATCATGTTGTACACATGTTCTATGGATGAAACAAAAATTGAAATATATACAGATTGAGTATGATGAGCTCATTTTGATATTTTGCGACAACACTAGTGCCATTAGTATCTCAAAGAATACAATGATGCACTCCAATACGAAGCGCATTCTGATCAAGTTTCACTTTATATGGGAACAGGTTGCAGAGAAGAATATTAGAGTTGAATATGTGGGAACAAAAGAACATGTTGTAGATATCTTTACAAAACCGCTTCCAAGGTAATTTTTTGAGTATCTTTGACAGAGACTCAGAGTAATTTCTACTCAAAAATGAATGATTTTGAATTATTATCTTATATGTCTTATATTTACATGAAGAAGCACCATCAAGAGGACAGTTCATTCAGGAAGATAAGCCTGAGGGATAGTTTAGTCAGGGGGAGAATCCCTGATGGGAAGTTACCTTTTCCATTAATGTCAAAGGGGGAGAGATTATTTACATGTATGGAGAGAGAGTTAGATGTTTGGAGAGAGCACAAAGGCATGATTCTAGGGGGAGTGATGGTCATAGGGGGAGAAGGTACTTCAGTGTTGCATTAGAGTGTTTCTATCAATGCTAAAGGGTGATATTGTTGATTAATTGGGTTGGTTGTCATTGATTTCAACCCTTGAAGAAAGTTTTGTAGCCCCAACCATGTGGATAAGGAACCGAAGTTTGGTTGAGTAATAATGTAATGAAGATCAGTATATTTTCATCTTAGACTATTCTAGATGGATAGTACATGTTGTTTCATTTCCGGTGATATGTGGAACATCACATAACTCCTCATGTTTAGAGAGGTATGGCCTTGTGAAGTTGGAGAAACCTCATGAGTTATCTAGAAGCCCCTAGAAGGTCAAAGAAGTCAAAATTATTCTAGAAGAAGTTGACTAGTCAAGTGGGTGAAACTAGGAGTTAATCATGGGTTAAGTAGTTGCATTAAGAAAATAATTAAAAACAAATTAGCTGCAGCTAGAAGTGGATAACTTACTAATTGTGGATAAAGTGGTTGTAAGTGGACAACTGGTTAGAAGTGGGTTAGCTCTAAAAGAAGGAAGTTGGGTAAATTTAGTTAGAAGGTAACCCCTTGAGGAAGCTACTTGGAGAGTATAAACAAGAGAGCAAGGGTCTCCTATTAGCCTAATGAGCACATTGAATATCTATTATTTGTGAAAATTTTATTGCAGGTACTCATTGATACATCTAAAGTTATGCAATATCGAGGAAGTGAAAGATGGTTGACGACGAAAGTTTCAAAGTTGCAGATTTACTGAAAAAACCCTAGTTTTTTAGGTGTACGCAGGCTATAGTGAAGAAAGGTGCATATGCATGTGGGATAAAGGAGAATAGGGCACGTATAGCTAGGAAAATCCATGAAATCTTGAGTTGTTGAAGGTGTCAGATTCTCTGAGTCTGAAAGCAAGCTCCCATGAAGGTCTATAGTGATCAGGTACAATAAATCTATCTACATATTCTTATGTGTAGTTGGATGGTGTTGTCTCCATGAGATATGGTTATGGGAGTTTGAGGTTTTTCCCTAGAGAGGTTGTTGGTTCTATGGAACTTATGGTATGAGCCAGATCTATAGAAATATAGCACTGGTATGTTGGTATTATTGATTGGTACATCTTGTTGGTTTAAGTGTTGAGGCATAGCTTGTATTTGTTTGTACATGGTTGAGGGTTTTGGTTGTGAAGTGGTTTTTGTAGTGTGAGGATGCATATCAGTGAGGATTTGATGTCTAGTTCATGTGGGGTTTATTACAATTGATCATGATTGTATACACATGTATGGCACATGACTAGAGAGACATAGGTGCATTTGGTTAGAGAATACGTATGAATATGTATGCATAGGGCACATATACAGTTTGGACACAGTGGCATGTTGCAGGTTGATGTGACAGAGGCAGAAAAGGGTCTAATTTTCATAAAGGTGAAAACATTATCCTTATAAAGGTGTACGTTGTTTCTGGCGCAGCATGGGAAGGCTTGAAATGGTCATAGTTTTTGGCCCAAGTATGTCAATTAACCATTTGGTCACACATAAAAATGGAAACATTCGAGGAAGACCCCTCCTAGGGCGGGGTACTTTCCATTCCCCCTTATGGAGGGGCATGATTTTTTTCAACCATGTTTTGAGGTTGAGGGGGGGAAGGATGGGTTAAGATAGCAGGTTATTGGGGGGGGCACTGTTGTGCCAAAAATCGATGGATTTCATCCTTTTGAGGACACTGATGAGTGGGATGGTCCTCCCCACAAATTTTGTAGGGAAACTGACTTTTCCTCTTCTCCTTAGTGCCTCCATCCTGGGTGTTTTGGGTGGAGGCAATCCCTTTCTCAGTATTGGAATTTTTATTTTTGTTTCTTTTCTTCTTGCCTCTAGGTTGTTGAGTATTATTCGGTTCCATGGAATGCAATGAATTCACCTCAAAGGTCTGAGAAGGGACTGCAGCAATTTGAGCACTAGTACTAGAATCTAACGGGTGTGACTTAATGAACATTTGACCCATGTAATCATATAACTAGTTTACAGAGGTATGGGAAACAGAACCAACCATGCCATCAACATGGGGTCATGGGTTTGGCTTCCTGGGATCTGTCGAAATCCTAGGAACATTTGGGATGATGTCATAAAGTGTTCCCTACTGAGAATATATCAAGTCCAATTGTTGGGCATGCAAAATGGCATGTTCCTCGGTGGTCACCCAGCTATAACTACATCTCTAGAAATGGGTGGTAGGAGGAACTTGGTGAGCCACTCCATAAGTATTTTGTCCATAATATGAGTCTTAAGCATCCTAAGTCTTCATTGCCACTCATGTATATGATGGAAATGTGATTGGAATTATATCGACGCGGTGAAGTCAAGATATTTATTCTAATATCATATTGTATGGGAAATTGGTGATGCGTTAAGAACGTCATTGCCATGTCATTGAAGCTTTTAAAGGAACTTCCTTTTAATTCAATGTACCTTTTGGTAGTATCTTTGGTTAGGGATATTTGGAAAAGACATATCCTCACACTATCATCCATCAACGAGTTGGATGAACACCATAAGTGGTATTTCATAATGTGTGTGGAGGCGTCCTCCCCTAGCTTTCCGTCAAATTTTGGAATATCTAATGGAAACTTGGAAGGAATTGTTGGCCATGATGGGTCATGGACTATAGGGTCATTTTTTAACCATGAAAAATATGGTAAATATAGAATTACAAGGAAAGGCAATGGTGCAAATGAATACTAGGAGGGAGGTGAAGTCTTTATTGTCCCAGATGGACCTTGCGGTCCCCCTATATTTGTACTACTAGAGGGTTGGGGAGCTCCTAAAGAGTGAGTAACTACTGGGATGGTGGCACCTCCAGGAGAATGACTACTCCCAGAACCAAACATTATCCCAGTGGGGTTTCCCCCAGGGGTAAATGTGGACCCTCTAGGAAAAACATTCCTAAAGTTAGTCCCATGGAAGAAACCCCCAGGACCTGATGTGTTAACAAAAGGAAAAGATCCCCAAGGTGAAAATCCCCCCCCAAGAGATGTTCCCCCAGGGAAGGGTGTTCTTAACCAAGGAAATTTAAATCTTATAGAGGTACTACTACCCCCATATTTACTAGGGATAGCCCCAAAACCACTAGACATGTTCCATCTGAAAGGTAGACCTGCACCTGATGGTGTCAAGACGCACAGAGGATTGGTGGAGGTGGAAGGAGCTCCACTTCCCATGCTAAAACTACAGCTCGCCCCCCCACTGGAAAAGAATCTAGAAGTGGGCATTGATGTGGATGGGATGTTCATAGTGACACTAGGTATACTAACAGATGGAGAGGATAACATAGTCAGTGTCCCCCATATCGAAGGACCGAAAGAAAATGTTATGGATGGTATATGTCCAATGGAGCTAAGGGGTGGAAACGTAAACATCATTGGGATCCTACCTAGGGGATTACACCCTATACCACTTGAGGATGGGATCATAGGCTCATCTACACTAGACATAACACTCACTCCTAACATGGTGGGAGGATGGATAAACAAAGAGAAAGGTGCACTAAAAATTCTCTCACTTAGACAAGTAGAGGTGCATCTGGCTCACTCAAAGGAGGATTAAAATTTTGTGGAGGATGTTCATCTACCACTTCTACATCGACTAAACGAGTCTCTTCGAACCAAAGTTCAATCCCTTCAAATCCTTTGTCAACTATCTCGTGTCACTTGATAGGTGGTTATTCCTCCATAATGGGTTCAAGTCCTCATAGTCGACATGACCAATGCAGTATTTCAGCCACAGTGAATATACTGTGATAAAACACAATTCAACCTAAAGGCCAACCTAGAATCGAACTCAAAGAGTACACTCCTAAAGAAATATAGGCTAAAATAAAGAAAACCAAATGGCTCGGGGGCCTTCCAAAAGACAACCCTATAGGGGATATGAAGTCTCCTCAATATTTGCTAGAAAAGGTATGGGGAGCAGTATCGATGATCTACATGAAACATCCCTAACCAGTCCAAGCACCCTTTATTAAGGAAGAAACCCTCCATGGGAACTAAGACCATGAACAAATGCCTACTCTAGGTACTACAGGCACGTCCCACTTACAGTCACCTATGTAGCTCCCTAGTAAAGGTCATTAAGCCTACCACCTAACAATCAATGGTTGGGTGAATATTCATAGGTATGACCACACGTAAGGGCAGGGTAAAAAATATTGAATCTCTAAAAGCATGAACCAATGAAAGCCCTATATACGTAGCAATCAATGTGGTATCACAAACACCAAAACAAGTAGAGAGGGGTAACCTCCCTACTTTCCCTGATGTGACCTCATTCTTCACTCCTATGTTAGAGGAGGATCCTGACACACTAGTTGCAGTAATGGATTTAACACTCTTTAATGACTCCTAAGTCTCGTTTTTGTGGCCTTGGAGAGTTTACTCTCCAATCCTAATCCATGGCCTTAATCATATCTATTGTTGGTTCACTATTAAAAGAAAAAGTGTATAATTGATTTTAGATTATGTACTTTCTTTTTATGGTTGTTTCTTAATTCCAAGGGTATCAAATGAAACTTTGATGATGTTTTAACTCTTTACCCAACCAAGCAATGCAAGAATGATGATGTAAATTTTTCAATTCGATGAAATCTAGCTATGGGAGGGGAAGAGACTTTCCTTTTTCTTTGCAAATTTAAAGCTGACCTCACACACACCAAGCAACCAACAATTAATTCAAATCGGAAACCAAACAATTCTCCTAATGCACTCTTTCACTAATGCTTCAAAAGAAAATCTAGCATGCAACAAATCTTTTTGTCTTTCTGATATTTTTCCAATTGAAATGTAATAATTATTTATCTAAACAAGAAAGACAAATGCAAAAGGAAAACCATTAATAAGAAACAAGCAAAGGGGCTATAGGATATTTGGTATGAGTTTGGATCATCCCACTCCAATGTCACTACATATATCACACCCAAAGCTCACCTAGGAGGGTAGATCTAGTGATGAACAATGGTTATACAAGGATAAGTAAAACAACCAATGACAAACACTACTAAATCTTCTTAGATTTGTTGGGTTCTCTACCCAACCTCACTGAAACTCTCAGACAGAAAGATACCCTATCCAAGAAATTAAAACAAACCACACACAAAGAATTCAAAAATCCAGCTGATGGAAAATTATGTGACAAAAATTAGTCAAATAGAGACAAAATAGGTTCAGAACAGACCACTGCAGAACACTCTTGATTAGAGGATAGACCTAAAACCAAAGGTTTAGGTTTTGTTATGCAATTCTGCAGTTTTTGCAGATTGTCGTAGGACATAGGAGAACTGTCTAGCGATGATAGTCGTGGGACCCCAGTTATTCAACTAAGAATGATCTATAAAAAATTACTTTTGGGGGAAAATGAGATCTATTCCAGATTTTCCAGATCTACCACATCTACTGGTTCTAGGATATAATTCAATTAAAGGAAGAATCACAAGAAGACATAATCAAATAAAGGGAAGGATTGGCCAAGAGACTTAAAATAGAGAAGAATTATTTCCCAGTATGATCACCAATTCTATTATGGGATAAAATTGTTAGACAACTGAGAGGGGGAAGGTGAATTAGTTGTTACTATGCTTAAACAATTATACCCATTTTAAACTCATTACATAACACTCAATGATGATCACAATAATTCAAGGAAGTAAGCAATAGAGTATTCAACATCAATAACAAACATGAATTATAAAGAGACATATATTCCTAAGGAAACCCATAAAGGGATAAAACCTCTTCTTATTAATATGATAAGTAGTCTTTATTTTCTGCACATTATCATTCTTATGAGCACCCACTCTTTGTGAGGCTACCACCTCTATTTTACAAGATGCAACTTGTTGGGAACACCTACTCTCTGTTTTATCTATCACCCACTAGAAGGAAGCACCAACTCCCTAAATGTTCCAGCACCGACTGGATGGAAGCACCAACTTCCAGTCACACAGGCACCAACCTGTATAACAGAGAACAATGGTTCTCCCTTGCACCACCCTACCACCCTAGTTTTTGTAGATGCAACCAAATGGAAGCTAAAACTCCATGTGTTCAAGCACCCACTTGAAACTATGAGGACAACAATCCTCCCTAGCACCACCCTACCACCCTTTGGCTTGGCTACAACCAACGAGTTCCATTTGAAGTCACCTGTTGCGTCAACCTGGTGCATTTGCATATAGGTGGTTTGAACCATTGGTCGAAACTCACACAGCTCTTTCTTGGCTACTGACTGTGCTTCGTAGAGGGAATTTAGTTTGTTATCGGCCTGCTGAATTTGGTCGAACTTTTGTTGTTGGTCCATGGGGTCCATTGTGACCACAACGTCCTCATTGAGCACCTGGATCTTTGTGCGCACTTCCTCCAAGACTTGATTTTGTTGAGCGATGATACCCATCCAATCGTTGACTTCCTTAAATATTCTGGCACAATCCACGGTCTGTTTGTGTAGTGTCACTCAGGAATTGTTACCTTGCAGTATTATCTTCTACATTTGTTCCTGCAGCTGTAGAGGTTGTTGTTCTGCTTCTTGTTGGACTTGTTGTAACATTTCTTGTATCTACGTTGTGCATGTCACGAGTTGTGTCCATGCCACTTGTATCAGATCGATATGTTTCTCTGGTTCTTGTATCTCGCTGCTTCTGGTAAGTTGGGCGCAACCTTCTGGATCTCAGGCAAGGCTTCTGCAAGTTTTTCTTGGACCTTTTCTAGTTTGCGCTCGGCTAGAATTCTGTCATGTTTTTCCACCATTCTACATGCTTGTTCAACTAAATGTTATTTTTTGGCAAGCTCGGCTGAGCTCTCGACGTCCTGGAGTCTTTTCTCTAGTTGATCTGTGGAGGCTTTGATTAGCCCAAATAATTGCGATGTTGGCCACTATACCAGGTTTGTGGTTGAAGGAGCTGCATCAATAGGTGCTCTCATCTGTCGAGGGAGTCCACTGGTTGTTGAGTGATCTAAAAGAGTTTCTACCTCCTCTTCTGTAGGTGATGCTGGTGCGATCCTCAGTCTTAGATCTTCAGGTAGAAGCGTCACTACCTCCGTTCTAGTGATGCAGAGCTGCATCAATTTTGCACATTGTTGGGGGTTCTATAGGACTTGCTCCATTTGTGCTCGCGTGGTTGTTGTATCCTATGCCATTGTTGAGTTTGGATCATTGGGCGCATCTAGTATCTTTGTGTCCTCTGGTACTCTTGCATCCTGCATCATGGTTTCTTGGGCCTCCTCACCCTTAGGTGGTGAGGTGATTTGTTGGTCACGATTAGCTTCCATCTCTTTTCTACTTCTGGCGGATTCATCCTGTGCTAATGATTCATATTGTTGTCCCTGGGTGCTCGGGTTTGGAACATCTAGCATCGTACTTTTCTCGAAAGCTTTGGGACCAGGGTTGGGAATTTCTAAGCTGAGCTTGGGGACTTCGTTGATTGTCTATGGGGTTTGTCGCCCCTCTGTGTCTGGGTGGTCGAACTACATCATCTCTGAAGTTTTGGTCTGATGTGGGGTGTTGGTGAGGAGATTTGGTAGTTGGAGTGGTGGTGGAGGCTACTCAATGATGAATGTGGACGAAAATGTTGCAGGCTCTGGGTCATCCTGGATATCAATGATAGTGGTGATTTTAGTCGTGGCATGGGTGCGGGGAGTGGCAGATGCAAGGAGTTTTGGATTTGGGGTTTTGCTCAGGGAGATTCCAGTTCTCTGCTTCTTCTGTAATGGTTTATTCCCAAACACAGCACCCAAGATCTGGTTAACCTGCGCACTTGATAGCACGACATTGTCTGGCAGCTTACAGAGGGCTGCTCTTTCCTTGCACACCAACTGTTGTGCCTCTTCCTCCTCCTCGGATTCGGTCTGTACCGATGCATCTATCTTCTTCTGCTGGGGGGCTAAGCTTGGTCCCTCTCATTCTTCCTTGTAAGCTTCTTGAGCAGCTCAGCTGGAAAAATATAATGCACGTCTATTTTTCATGGGCCATGTTTAACTCATGGCCATGACATGACCTCCTTGTCGAAATATTCTTCATCCATATAAAATGGTAGCATCCATATATGAAAACATTCTCGGCTAGCATGCCTCAGCTAGACAACTATATTGTGTTTGTTCATGTCGAATGCAATATTCCTCATGTTATTATTGAGGATCTCTTGTGGGATGCGTGACCTCTGTGTTGCGTCGATCATAGCATTATACCATTTGGCAAATGCTGCATTGTTGAGCGCTATGTTTTCTGAGTCTGTTCTGGCCTGCCATGGCTCAAGCATCTTCGCCAGACACCCTTTGTTTGGTATTGTCAGTTGTCGGCCCAACGACGACTTCCACGTGAGAATTGTGAATGCCAAAAGTAGGTATCCATAGGTAAAGGTGCCTCCTTTCTCCTGTGCCTCATCGCAAGCTACGAGTAATTCCTCCAACAGGAAACTACACCAGTTGAATACTGCTCCCTGATTGAAAAAGTCAACAACAGATAGGGCATCCAGGGTGCATTCTCCCTTATAATATGACCTCATAACCTTGTTGTCGATGATGTAGCATCCAGTCCGGACGGGTTTGGTTAATATTGGCTCAATGATTGTTGTGCGTCCGCCTCGCTTGGTGTTAAACCTCTCGTACAAACTAAGTTTTCCTTTCTTCTTCCCATGCTTACCAAGTCTCTGAAATCCCTTTGACACATCCTATCCTTCAGAGGATAGTCCAATAAGTTGTTGGATGTCCTGTGCATGGATTGGATATCGCTTATCCAACCATAGTCTTATGTCGTTCACTTTTCTTATCAAAACTTTTGTACAGTGCGCCATGTCACCTGTGGTGCCGAAGACTGGTAAGTATTTGAGGATCATGATGGTGGAGTTAAACAAATTAATGAACTCATTTTTCGGTATAAAATGTATATCTCCAGTTCCATCCGAGGCTAACTCCCAAAAGACATCTGGCTGCATCTATGGGAACAAAGCTAAATATGTGAGGTCAAGGTCAAGCAGCCTGATGTGCTCTACCTTCCCTTTGAGGTCGCCTATGATCTCAACCCAGAGGTCATAGATCTCGTCTGGTACTGCTTCTTTCATCATGGCGCTTCAACTTGTTGTAGCTCTTGGCATTTGCACATCTGTGGAAGATAAGAGCTAGGCTATGTGTTCGTATTTTTCAAAGGTCTCTACTGGTTCACATTGTTGAGTGTGGAAATGGCTATGATCTTTTTGAGAAACAATACGTTCTCGGCTGAGTGTTGAGAATATTTTTTCATGCTTTAATGGGTATGTTTTAACAATAACTTCTCCTCATGATGATTGTATGGACGCATCAGGGTGTGAGTTGTCAGACGGGACTATTTGATCAAGGGAAATCTGATTGGGCGATGTGAGTATTTACTCATTTGAGTGGAATAGGGATGTGGCCAAATTGAGACCTTTCTACTTGATGGGTGGGTGTCCCGATGCGAAGTTCGATGGAATCTTAGAATAATGTGGATTTATGGCTTAACAGGCAATAGTCATGGTATCGAACTAGCAATAAAGGTTGTCACTAGACTGGGTGTGCGTGGCCTTTAACTCTAATTGGATTTGGATTCAAGGCACCTCCAACCACAAGGGTTGTCACTGTCATCCTTAATGATGGATATTACTAGACCTCATGCTTCAGATGCTGTACTGTTGAGTCGTCAATTCTGTATCAACCAACACTTAAACCAAATAGATAAACTATCTATTATGGCACAACACTGCGTGCATGGACATTATTAACTGAATTTACAAAACTCCAGAAAGAAAAACAAAACTCAAATCTAACTATTGTACAAGCTCTGTTGGATTGGAGCAACTCCCACTCTTCTCAGTTTCGAGATAGGTAGGGCTTCAGGTGAGCGTCGTTTATCCATCCCAATCGTAGCATACCATTCAGTTGCGTGAGTTGGACTACTCTTGATGATCGGATCTCCACAACTATGAAGGGTCCCAACCAGTGCATGCACAACTTACTAGGGTGCGTCTGGTATCAAATGTCGTAAAGTAACACCTTGTCCCCTTGACAAAATACCTTGGTCTTGATGTGGCAGTCATGCCAAGATTTTTGTTCTCTCTTTTCAACCGACTGATGGAAATCTTCTAGAATTCCGGTTTCTTCAAGTTCTTATAACTCTGCAAGTCTCTATGCCAATGATTCTTCGTTTGTCATACATGTGGCTTGTGCAATATACAGACTTGGTGTGATGAACTCTGCAGGAACCACTGCCTATTTTTCGTAAACCAATTGGAACGGTGTATATATGTGGAGATTATTTATGGTTGTCTTGTAGGCCCATAATACCACTGGAACTCTATCATCCCAATCCTCTCGGTTTGTGCAACAGACCTTTGTTAGTCTTTTTTCCAGTATTTTGTTGAAGGCTTCAATTGTTTTGTTGGCCTGTGGGTGGTATGGACTGCTCTTGTGATGTTGAATCATAAATTCAGCGGTAAGTGTTTCTATAGTGTTGCTAATGAAGTGAGCTCCTTGATCGTTGGTTAAGCTCCTGGTACATCTGAAGCGGGTAATGATATTCTCGAAAATGAACCTAGCAGTTGTATCCGTCGAACAGTCATGTACCACCACTGCTTCGGCCCAACGAGTAAGGTAGTCGGTTGCGGTAATGATGTAACTTTCCTTCGAATGTTTGGTTGTGGGGTTGATGGGCCCAATGAAGTCAACTACCCATTTTTCAAATTCCTGTAGAGCTCTAACTGGTTGTAGTGGTAATTCATCTCGGCGTGATGGTTTTCCCACCCGTTGACAAACATCACACGATCTAGCATATCATTTTGCATCCTTGAAAAGTGTTTCCCACCAAAGTCCTGCCTGTATAACTTTCTGTGTCGTTGCCTTTCCTCCTACGTGTCCTCCTGCAATTCCGCTATGGCATTCCCAGAGTATATCCTGCCTTTCATGATCTAGGACACAGCACCTGAGGATACTGTCTAGTCCTAGTTTATACATTTTGTCGACGATCAACTGGTAATCTGTTGCTCTGATGACCATATGGCATTTCTGGGTTGTAGAATATGTTTCAGGGCAAGCCCCTGTGTAGAGAAAGGCTATTATGTCCTCTGGGTATTCTGGTATTGCCTCAATCCTGAACAAATGTGCATCTGGGAGTTGATAATTGACTTCTCCACCACTTTATCCTGACTCCAGTCTAGATAGATGGTTGGGTCCAACGTTGCATCGTCCTGGCTTGATGATGACGTCAAAGGAAAATTCCTGAAATAACATCAGCCATCTGCAAATTCTTCCTTCCAACACAGGTTTTTTAACTAAGTATTTTAATGTTGAATAATCAATAAATAATTTGAAATGAGATCCTAACAGATAGTGTCTAAATTTATGTAAAGCGTGTATCATCGCTAGGCCTTCCCATTCGATCGTTGTATAGTTGCGCTCTGCTTGCGACATCTTCTGACTCACAAAGTATATAGGGTGATCCATAGCTCCATCTCTTGGCTGTGTTAAGATAGCTCCTAAGGAAATTCCTGAAGCATCCAAATGGATGTGAAATTATTTCTCCCAATTTGGGAATATCAGAATCGGTGTTGTGATGAGTTTTTCCTTACATGTTTTGAATGATTTGTCACACTCGGGAGTCCATCGGAACATTTTAGCCTTTTTCAAGAGGTTTTCCAGAGGTGCAATAATGTTGGCATATCTTCGGATGAACCGGCGATAATACCTTATGTGTTCAAGTGTGGAGCGTAGCTGTTTAGCACTTGTAGGTGGTGGAATATTCACAATGATTGTTGCTTTAGCTGGGTCTACCAATACTCCTTCTTGGCAGACTATGTGGCCCAACAAATTTCCGTGTGGCACATAGAATATACACTTCCTTAGATTTAGTGAGATTTGTAACTCTCTGTATCTGTCGAACATTAGCCTCAGTAGTGCTACATGTTCCTTGAGTAGGCTATATATTGTCCAATCGTCCATATAGACCTCTATCAACTTGTGGATAAACTCTCTAAAGGATGCTATCACAATCCTAGAGAAAACTGCAGGGGCATTCTTTAAACCAAATGGCATTACATTGTATGCAAACGATCCCCATTCGGTGATGAAGGTGGTTTTTCTCATGTACTCTTCAGTAATCCTAACTTGATGGTATCCTAAGAATCCATTCGTAAATGAGTATGCTTCCTTCCCTGCAACCTTTTCTAGGACCTCATCGGTAAAGGGTGTTGGGAAAGGGTCATGCACACAAGTAAAGTTGAGGCTCCTGTAGTCTACACATACTCTAATGTCTTCGGTGTCTTTCTTGCTTTGAATGACTATCGAGATAACCCATTCTGCTTCTTCTATTGGAAAAATAAAACCTACTTCCAACATCTTATAAATCTCCTTTTTAACTTTTTCTTTTACTTTCGGGTTAAGACGGTATGGCATATGTTTGATAGGCTTGGATCCTGGTTTTATCTCAATATTCATTTCTCCCAAAACTCCTTTAATTCCCTTTAATTCTGAAAAAGTCTTAGGGAACAAATATTTGTATTCTCGCAGTAAGGTCTATATTTCTTGACTGGTTTGTTCATCCCAGTACTCGCGCACCAGAGCTATATTGGGTTTCTCTTCGGTCCATATCTTGTGTCTCTGCAGCTTTAACGGGTGATTGTAGGAAATATCGTTCTAACTAGGTATGGTGTTTTGGATTTCCCTGTTTCCCTCAGTCTCTTTGATGGATAGGTTTCTCAATTCTTCTAATTCGTCTAGTCTTTCTAAATCTTTGCTAATATGATAGCATTTGATAGGCTTTCTGGTCACAGGTAAGTGGAGTTTGGTCTAAAGTTCTTGGGTATGCTTGGGACATACTAGAAATTTTGATCTCTTGTCATGATTGGCTGTAAAAATAAGTTCTTTAATCTTTTGTAGGACTAGTTCAAGCTCAGGGTACTTACTTGTGAATGAGAAGTCTTTGCAAAATTGAGCTGCCAGTGTTCGCCAATCACTGGTTTGTCTTCTGGTTTCCTCATGTATAAACCAAGCTTTCAAAATTTGGCCTAGGGAATGGGGGAATACCTTAACCCAGAAGAGAGAGGGTATCTTCACAACCTTCCATTGTGTCACACACTGTTCGATGTGTATTCTAGGGTCCGATTCTCCGATGAACAACTGTACGGCATGGGATCCATCTATATCTTTGATTCCAGTTGTTCCTTATTCCAAAACCTATATTTGAGAGCATGCTTCACCTTGTCCCAAGTTTTAAGTACAGTTTTGTGCATATCCCACCATCTGACGGGGTTTTTCTGGAAAGCAATATCTAGTACTGAGATTCGTTGATCCTCTCTCACTTTCTCTTCCATGCTCTGCAAGAATTTGCCTAGGTTTGAGGTGCCATCATATACTGGGTGTTCTCTGATTTCAGTCCCAATCCATCTGGTCATTTTGACAATTGCACACCTTCTTGAGAAATTTTCATGCTAACCTTGTTTCCAACTATCAAAAGCCAGTTCTAAGTCTTCGTCTATTGATTTTATACTTCTCCAACTTACTGATCCATCCATAGTAGGATTTATATAATCATTTCTTGTCTCAGTTGTTATGGTGTACAATTGGTCTAGGTCTTCTCCTTCCATATTATAGTTCGTTGGTTCTGTGTACCTGGGTCCTACATATGGATCTAAAGGTTGAACTAAATTGATTCCCGAAGATTCAAAAGTCATGGTGTCTTTATTTAAGTCAATTACTGTGTAATTTTCATAGGCCCAATCGATGCCAAGTAGCACAGGGTAGGGGTCCTTGTCTCCCATGATCTCAATGACTTCAAAGTTAGCCATTGTTTTTACTCCTGCTACATCAATTCCCACGTTCTCCAGTCTTCCTATGGGAAATATACAGTATTGGTTTTCCATTCTTAGCTGAATTGGGGAATATGTCAGTCTTGGTTTTCCTAGAGCTTCCCAGGTTTTCTTGGGCAGAATGTTCACATCTGACCCTAGATCTAGAATGACTTCATTAATTTCGAAGTCATCTAACTGGGCGACTAGTCGGAATTCTTTTCCATTTCTTACTTTTCTTCGTTGCACTCTCTAAGTGATCTTCTCAGGAAGTTTATCCCTAATCCTTGCTTCGAAGGTTTCTTCATTTCCTAAGACTAGGTACAGTGAATTGCGCAACTTCTCTATCAGTTGGTCATTCCCCAAAATGTCAGAGAATAATTGAAACCAGATGTCAACTGCATTTTGATGTTGCTCAGGTTGTCTTGGTATGCCTATAGTATTTCTGGGTGTAGGGGGTGAAGAAGGTACTTGTGCTACCTTAGGATATACAACCAGCTGAGGGGGGTTCCCTTGCGTTTCACAACTAGGAATGCTCTGGAAGGATTCTATGGCATATTTAAAGAACAGTTTTTGTTTTAGGGGGTCGTACCTGTCTCCCTTAGGTACAACCTTCTGAATCTGGGGTAGAGCATAAACATCATCTCCTGTCCATGCACCTCCTCGAGTGAAGATGTTAAGATTCAGAAATTTTCCTTTAGAAATCCTTTTGATCTCTGAACTAATAAGGTTAGTTCCTCTTTGTCATACCTTGTCTTCCCATTTTGCAATTAGCTCCAGGCAGTCTTCGGTTTCATGTCCGTTGGTTCTGCAGTGAGAACACCATGGCCGCCTTGGATGAGGACAGTCTCTAGCCAAGTGACCTTGTTCATCACAGTTATAACATCTGCTCGGTCCTCTTCCGCCAGTTCTTCCTCCTCTGAACTCTCCGTGAGCTCCACCTCCTCGAGCTCGTCCTGGTCCATGAGGGTTTTCATTTACCATAAATGTTGTTTGGTCTAGCCTGCCCACCAGTCCATCCAATTCCCTACATTGGTTGGTAGTATGTGTGGTAGATGCGCAAAACTCACAATGGACAGTGTTTGGTACCGTCGAATATTTTTGCATGATGGGGCACTGTCTTGCTCCATTCCCATGTTTTCGGCAGATCTCACAATACTCCGTTTTCAATGTTGTTTGACCTCTTGGGAACACATGATATGGGGCAGGATGGTGAAATGGTGGGTTTGTCGATACTTGCACAAATCCTCCTGTAGATATTGGTGGGGTTGCCAACAGATTATGGGGAGGTCCCAGCCTTCTCCCTTGTGGGCATTCGTTCACCAAATGACCTTCCGTATAGCATCCAGTGCACCAAACCTGTGGTCGTCCTGGTCTGGGTATCTTCAGCTCTTGAATATTTTCTATAAGGGATGATATTTGTCCTTGTATTTGTGCTAGATTTGCATCTACTGGGGGTCGGGTTACTCTCAAGCTTCCAGGGTATCCCGCCATGCCTTCAATCTTCATCAATTGTTCCAAGGCGTCTATCAACGTGGCTATCTGTTGTTTTTTTAGCGGAATCTGAGTGAGAGGTAGTAGCCCCTGAATGTACCATTCCCTTTGATGTTATTCGTGGATTGGGTGTGCCAACCTCCCTATGGCATATTTGAACTTCTGGCTATATTCCTAGGCTGAGTCACCTTCTCTTTGTTGGATTTTGCACAACTCAGACAGAGCCTGTTGTTCTGACTGGGGTAGTTTGAACTCTGCTATGAACCTCGTTCATACATAGCCAAGGGTGAACTCTTGACCTTGCATCCCTGGCACTCTTGGTTCAATGATCTTCATGTACCATTTGAGAGTGCGACCTCTCAGGGTAGTCTAGAATTCGACCAAATTGTTCGCATCTAGTGTCCCTATGGATCTCTAGATGGCTTTGCACAAGAACCAGTGTTTTTCAATGTCTTCATCTCCCTTACCCCAAAATTTTTGGTAACGGGCAATCGACCCTCCCGCATGGCTGGTCATTGTTGATCTTGTTGTTTGTATCAATGTGAACCCTAACGGTCCTACTTGTGATCTACCAGAGGATTCCAATATCCTCCCTGTACTCGCACTTCCTGGTTGTGACTGGTTAACTAATTGTATTGAAACAAAACTTGTATGAGAAGGTAGTATAGAACTTACTGCTTGTATTGAGCGCACTTGGGGTATGGGTGATTCGAGGTTGGCGCCACTGGCTTCGGGGCGGATCTCTTTGATCTAGGGGGTCTCGTTAGCTTCCACTGGGACGATCTCTTCATCTGGATTCCATATCTCTCCTGTTATCGGGGCTGAATCTTCTCTTTCTCCTTCAAGATTTATGTTAGTTTCCTCCTCTCTTACCTCTGTGCTTCCTCCTCATCCCACCTCCTGGAGAATTCTTTCTCTCCTTGCTTCTCTCTCATTTAAACTTTGACTAGCCAGCCGTTCCTGTCTTCTCATCCTCTACAGTTCGTCCATCTATCTTTCTTCTATTTCTCCCGATCCTCCTTCTTTCCTCAACTTTTTAAATTGTCTTGCAGCTATCTTGATTTTTCTGTCCCACCACTTCTCAACTATGGAGGCTCTCTTCAAGGCTCGCTCATATATTGAATCCATTTTTTGTTGTTTCCCCCCCATTTGTCAAATAACCCTTCCCCTCTCTTTATGCCATGACTCTCACCCCGTCTCACCCTACCCCAAGCGAGGATGTTTACACTGTCATCTCGGTCGGGGGCATAATCAACATCCCTTCCTCCACCAAGAAAGATTTAATCCACAGGGGGATCTTTCTTACAATTGTTCCCCTTGCACCTTTCTTGAAAACTTCCTCGGCTCGCGAGAAAGACTGGTGGTTCTTGGCTGCAAATTCAATTATGTATCCTTCTATCATGGTAGTAACCCAGAAATATACGGCCCTCGTGACTAGACAATCCAGCCTCTGGAGTGTTTCTAACTTGTCGGCATCCCACGCACAGATCTTATTGACCCATCCATGGAATTTTGGAGCTTCTTGGAGTCTCTTGATCCAGTGACAAAATTCTTATGGGAATTTAACCTAGAAAATTTTGTACTGGTCGCTTGATCTTTCTGAGTAAAATATCGCTTCCCGAGTAACTCCCACCGATTTTCTTCTTAGTTACACTTCTTTCCATATGAAGGCGTTACAGTTTCTTTCCCACCATTGATCGATGTCAGATCTATGGATCGGCAGTAGAATTCTTCCTACAAGTTCCCTTTTAATACGGGTACCAGAAATGGAACCATTTTTTTGGCACGAGTTTGTTCAGACTAGGGTTCTTCTTAGATTACCAACAAAAGGCACCATGTAGTCTAGAGCACTATTTTCATCCCCTCCGAAGAGAAGAAGTCTCACCCAAAGCACTGCTGAGACAGATAGATAGGGAAGGGCAAGGAGAAGTCTATAGAAGATCCATAAAGTATTCGGAACTCACTTCAGTTCTTGTGCAATCAACATTATCAGATCAGAAACTTCTAAATGTAAGAACAAAACCTATTGGTATTGTGAGCACCAGTTAACCATAAGAGCAACAATTATAACTCATAAGCTATACAGAAAGACTGAAACGCATAAGCAACCATGTAAAGACACATCAGATTTGAAAATTTAATTCTTCTTCATATCATCGTCAAATATCTTTCTTACATTACAAACTCAGCATTACATAGGAAGTACAATACAGAATCTTGGCTCCAGACCTCAGCCACAGAATCCTAATTTCCCATCCAGTAGGTCGCATTCATCACAGACTCTACTCTTCTTGATTTACAACAAAACCTTGGACAATGCCCATGGACTTGGCTCTAATTGACACAACTCAACTTAAAAACATCAGCTAATGATCGAAAATGAATGAGTGAACTAATCAACCCGCCAAACAATCAACCCTTTTTCAATTTTATTCTGCCCTATGTATAGTTGGGTTATGTCTTCTTTTTCGGCTTGCACATATTCTTGTTCTGTTGCAACTATCTGTTGTTTAGTTGGTGTTGTGTTGGCTTCCGCAACTGTTTTTTGTTGTTCTTCCTTTCGTCCTCTAATGGAGGTTGCACGACCAACACTCACACAATTCTTTCTCAAAAATGAAGGGCCCAACACTACGCGAGTGAATAACTATCCAAAAATCCCCCTCGCTTCTCTGTTCTACGTCTTTTTGTCACGCCAAGACCTTTGCCAGAGCATACAACCATCTCTTCTCACCATTTCTACTTTGCCAAGATTATGTTATTCATCTATGCATTTTCTCTCTCTGTTCATGCAGTAATCTTCATTAAATACAGTTCAACTTGTTTTACAGAAAAACAATAGCCTTCCTCTGTCACGACAACTTTCTTTTATTCATGCCCTCATCATTAATTACACTCCAAATCTCCAACGCCCAGGTCGGGAATAAAAAATGCTCAAGAACCATGATTCCAACGCCCCATAATAATGATTCGGTTAGTGTAACTGAATCGTAGCTGATCAAGAAACCACGAAGTGAAATAGCAACCCTTCGATCAAATTTTGTTTGATCGGTGCCGTTGGATTTACATGGAGAGGATTTTTTACTTTTCAATGTGTAACCTCCGATGTGGATCCTAGCAGCGCTAGCTCCTTCCCCTATCTTTCATTGATGCAACCTTGGGTGATGATATCTTGTGACCATGCAATTGCGGGAACAACCAAAGGTGGTTTGAGATCAAACTACGTTTTTCCTCGTAATTTACCTCGAGCCTCCACGTGTCCTTTCTCCAAAACCGTGGTTTTGATTGCGACCTGCCCTTAACTTTTTAAAGTTTGTGCACCTTCAATCCCCACAATGCGACAGGACCGTCGATCTCAGGATCTTGACGGTGCTTTTGAACTGACGGTTCATATCTGTCCTTTCAAGTTCTGCGGACCAGATCTAACCTTCCTAAATCAATGGTTGTGATTTATTCCATGATCAGGGCTTCAGGAGTTTCAACTCTCAAACCCTGCTTTCCTCCATACATCAATATTTCGGAGTCGATGATCCGCGGACACCCTTCCTTCTCAATCGACGGATCAACCTTTTAAATCTCTTACCATATGACCAATGGCGGTGTCCAGACGCTTAGGCCAAACGATCGCTTGAGCACTTATCAAAATCAACAGTCACGATTTAATCTCCTGATGAGATGGATGACAGTCGGGACTTTGGGATTTCAACTTTTCAAATCTGCTGAAAAATATTTCGTCAAACAGATTGGACCGTTCACTTTTATTTTGCGGAACCAGATCAATGGTCAGATTCGATCCTTTCACTTCTTAATCCATCCACTAGGACTTAATCAAGCATTGTGATGGATGGCCACCATTTACTTTGCCACTTTGATTGTTCTACTTATGTTATCCTTCCACTGTATTTTGATCAACGATTGAGAATGCACCCGAAGTGATCTTCAAATCGGACGACTTATGTCCACTTCAGGACTTTGGCATTCGGGACTTCGGGACTTAGGGCATCTTCTAGTGGTGAAACTCCCGAAGTAAAAATCTCGGAGTGACATAACTTGCTTACGTCACTTGATGACATGGCATGAGCCGAGTGCCTGCCACGTGTCACTCATATTCATGATTTTCATGTACCTAAAATGTCAATTTCATCTTAACACTTGTCATTATTTGACCGTGCCACGTGTCCTTGTCAACGTAGTCTTCCATATGTCCTTGTTGATGTGGTTTTCTGACGTGATCTGCCAAATGTCCATGCTGATGTGGTCTGCTGACGTAGATCTCCTTGATCTAACGATCATCATATATTCCCCAGATCTGATGGTCGAGAATTTATTTCGACTCTCTGGGCTTCAGGTATTTCAGCTCTCAACTTGGAATTCTTGAAGTGAGATTTTTCCAAAGTGTAACCTCCTCATAACTTTATACTCAAAACAAATGATGTTCATTTGATCAAGATATTAGATCAACAGATTGATCTATCTGCGATGTATCTTTTCCTTGGATTAAATCCAATGGCTCACCATCTTTTCTTATCCTATCCTTCCATTTAATTTGATCTGGTGGCTAACGGAAATTCGGGTGATCGAAATCTCAGATCTCAACCCTTTCTTATCATGTCCCTCCACTTAAGGTGATCCGACAACTGAAGGATATTCGGATAATCAAATTCTCAAACCTTGTGCCCCGTTTATCCTATCCTTCACTTAAATTGATCTAACAGTCATGAGGACTCTCGAAGAAGATCCACGATCAAGGATTTTGATCCTGATCACGTTTTTGTACTGCGCTTTCCCTCCTGAGCTTTGATCTCTGCATATTGTTCGCTTCTCCTCCTGAGCTTATGCTTTTCTTGTTTTCCATTGTCATTGTTCTTCTTGCCATCAATGACAAGCAAACACTTCCTATAAAACATGCCAACAAAAATATCATAGGGATCTTGTTGAATACATAGAAAAATCTCCCTAGGAATAGCCAATTAATCCTAGACATAAAGAGGGCTAGACTTCTTATGGTTTTCCTAGATCTAGATTCAAACACATAGATTCATGATCATCCTAAGGAGTGGTGAATTTTTCATACCTTTCTTGAGGTTGTCATTTGTATCTTCTGGTTGTTGTAATATTGAAACGCTGAATCCAAGCTCCATAACCCACTTCTTGCATACAAAAGATAAGAAAAACCTTTCTACCTCTCTACTTGAGATTAGAATCCTAAATCTAATTTGATTATAATCAGATCTACAATAGAATGAATCAGATCTAAACATTTGTTCATCAATTACATACATTTATAAGGGGGGAAACCAAATGATCTATTAATAATCATAATAAAACTACATAAAGACATACCTTAAATGTTGATGCATTCTCCCTGGACCTCCATGCTCCTTGCTCCTCCTTTTTCTCCTTGGTCAGGATAGGATTCATTGACTTCTAGTTGTGGTATATGGAATAGGTACCTCTACAATTGACAACATAATATTACTTTGAATTCTTCCTCCTCTTTCCTAAGGATTTCCTTTGTTATATAGATATTTTGAAGAGGCTTGGGAGAGATTATAGATCTTCTAGAGACCACTAGAGACTCGAATTATGTGATTTTCTAGACCCTTTCCACGAAGATACAAATCATCTCTCGCCTATCACCTCATAACTCCTTGAATCTAGAATTTCCAGGGGTCATCACTTGTTGAACATTGTTGAGGAGGGACTATTATCACTTGTTGTCCCCTATGTTGTTGGACACACCGACCACACTAAGAGGGGGGAGTGAATCAATGTGAGGTATATTTTTACAGTTATTACAAAACTTTAGTTAGAAATCACCATTCATAACATCATTACTCATTATTTCCATTCACACTAAGTTTCTTTCATGTAAACATATCTCGATGACATACATTAACAATAAAGAACTATGCACCATCACAATAAAGAACACAATGAACATGAGATATATGTATAATTTTCTTTTGTATTACGAACTACAATCCTTGGGGTTTATCAACACCAACTGAAATGAGAAACAACTCAAAGAGAGCACCAACTCTCATTGCAAGACCCAACCTGCATATCTCAGCGCCAACTAAGAACAGGAATCCAACCCTCAAGTACAAGACCCATCTTGTAGACAGAAATCAATATGTCAAACTATACCAACACAAGTGCATCAACTATGCACCACGCAACCTATCACATCAATCTCATCATCCAAATCATATCTACTCACCAAGATCAATCACCAAGACAACTCTCAACAATATCACCAAGATAACCAACAAGATACCTCTAGAAATACACCATACTCTCCATAAACCAAATACCATAAGTTGTCGTGATTTTGTTTCCGCGATTATGTTTCCACGGTTCTGCTGTCGCGGTTCTACTATCGTTATTTTTATGTCATGTTTTTTCTGCCATGATTTTTATGCCCCACTTTTTTTGCCACACTTTTTCCATGACACCTTTTCTGCCGCACTTTTTCTGCCACAATTTTTCAGCCACACTTTTTCTACCGTGAATTTTATCTATCAATAATACCTTCCCAAATAACCTTTCACAAATGGATATTCAATCTTCTCAAATATCATGCACATAAGAGACCCTTTCTCTCTTATTTATGCTTCTCCAAGTAGCTTCCTCAAGGGGTTATCTTCTAACCAACTTACCGAACTTCCTTCTTTTAGGGATAACCCACTTCTAACCACTTTGTCCACTTACAACCACTTTATTCACAAATAGTAAACTCTCCACTTCTAGTTGCAACTAATTTATTTTCAATTGTTTTCCTATTGCAACCACTTAACCCATGACCAACCACTTTGACTATTCAATCTTCTCATCATAACTACTTTACCATAATTACCAAACTCACAATTTCTTGTTGCAACTAATTTATTTTTAATTATTTTCTTAATGCAATAACTATACACATGATTGACTCCTAGTTACCATCAATTTGAATAGTACACTTCTTCTAGGAGCTTCTAGAATAATTCATGAGGGTTCTACAACTTCACATGGCCATAACTCTCTAACCGTGAGGAGTTATGTGACGTTCCACGTATCACCAGAAATGGCATGACATATATTGTCCATCTAGAATAGTTTCTCCTGAAAATTCACTAATATTCATTACATTATTCCTCAATCAAACTTGGGTTCCCTAACCACATTGTTGAGCTACTCAACCACCTAACCATTTGGACTTCACAAATCATCTTCCTGTGAGGTATTTCACCATAAGGGGACCACTTTGAGAACTTTATCCAAGAGCGTCTTCTCGTGAGGGCTTGCGCCATAAGGGGACCACTTTGTAGTTTATCCATTTGGTTCTTCCTATCAACCATGACATGAAATCAATGATACAAATCCCTTTAATATCAACACATCATTATGACACCACTTGACATCAACCATTTTCACAACAATTACATCAATGACCATATAACCAATAATCAATATATCAATGATACAAACACATTACTATGACAATACTTGACATCAACCATTTGACATCAATCCTTTTACATCAATGACAACATAGTACAACATATGTATCCAACGATGATCTCCAAAAAGGCATTAAACCTTAGGAAAAATGTGTATTTGGGCTTCTATCCTCTTCATGGATTCCTTTCTGGACGAGAGGGTGGAAATTAAGGCTATAAAAGTAGTCTATTATACTTGAATCATACCCATCCTGATATTTCCATTTTTGTTGGTCTTGTTGCTCGTTATATGCAATCACCCCATGAAAGCCATTGGAAATTAGTTAAAAGAAAACTTTGATATGTTTGGGGTACAATTCAGTTTGAGATACATTATAGTTCAGGGGAGACTTTTTTATTGGTTGGTTTCACATTCCCAACATTTTAGAGGTTTTTTCTTTGTCCTTTTCCCAAATGAATCTATCATCATGGGCTCATTTTGGATTGACTAACTTTTTTTATTTTCTTATGAGTTTCTCTTGAAAAATGGTGGCTTAAAAATTTCTGCCTTTGATCCATCTTTCCTTTCATCTTGTCATTCCAATATTTTTGGAACATTAGCCTCCCTCTACTTTGTTGATAAATATGCTTTTCTCTCCTTATGGTCTCCTCCAAATTCCTCGAGTTATCATAGTGTATATTTTCACTGTAGAAGGAAGGCAACCCACTCAAAAACCTTTGGATTTTTACCTTCTCATCCTTGATGCAGTCAACATACTTCAACAACTCAAACAATCTCTTCTCATATTCATCCATTGGCATGCTTCACAATTTGAGTTCAAAGAACTCCTTCATATTTCTTTCATAGTAATTCTCAAACAAATATTTCTCTTGGAAATATCCTTTGAACTTCCTTCATGAGACATTTCTCTCATCAAAGTGTTTGGCTTGCTTAATATTATATCACCACATGGTTTCCTTTCCTTGCAAGTGGTAGGTTGCAATTCTTGTTTCTACCCTTGAGGGATAAGCATGCAGTTGGAAATATTTCTTCATTTCCAATAGTGAGGTAGTAGCCTATTCTCCTTTATTGTTTTCACCATTGAAAGTTGATGGTTTGATTTTCCTAAGTTCATCTTGCAAAATGTATGTCTTAGGCCTTCTCCCCTACCTCCTAACAGGAGACAGACTTGAATTGCTTCCTCTCCCTAAACTTACACAAGCTCTCTTGGTGGATTTCCATGGGGAATGATAGCGCTTTCTCATACTCCTTGACTTCCTATGATTCACATGCTCATCCCTCCTGCTATGGGATCTAGATGTTGTCAGATTTTTAGCACTAGCTGCTTACTTTGTGCCAGAGTCTTTTTTGGATTTCCTCTACAACATATTCAGACTCTGAAGTATATATTTCTAGGATTTCATAATCTTCTCATTATCTTCCCTATAGCTCTACATCTCTCTCTATAGACTTCTCATAGTTCAATCTCTTGTATGTCTCTTCTTCCATTAGACTTTGTTTCATCATTTCCCATGCTGACATGTAGCCCTATGAATTCCTCTTCATGGTTGTAGGACCCTTGGAAATCCTCCATAATTGTAGTTCTCATACAGGAACCAAATGTAGCTCTAAATTTTATAAGAAAGTGAGCATGCAAATACATTTTTGTTAGACAAAAATACATACATACATAGTTCTGAAAAAAGAATGCATAATTTTTCTGCTCTTTAATGCCATTGGTCATCTTCTTTTGATTTGAATATAACTCATACTATTCAAATCAATTTTCTAGGTTGATAAATAGATTCTCTTCCTCAAGACCTTTCTAATGACTACTCACTTTCCCAAATCTGAACTCCAAACCAAAAGTTATGGCATGTTGAAGTTGAAGTTTTGGT
Organism: Picea engelmannii; assembly: GCA_009831015.1. Taxonomy (NCBI): domain Eukaryota; kingdom Viridiplantae; phylum Streptophyta; class Pinopsida; order Pinales; family Pinaceae; genus Picea; species Picea engelmannii. The sequence goes on from ML784400.1 coordinate 625,770, forward strand.
TGTTTTCCCATTTTTACCTTATATGTTACATGTGTCTCGTTTTTCTTCTTGTGCATTTTTATGTACTCAGATTTCAAATATGGGTCCATGGATGACTCCAATGCTCTATACACTTTCCCAAGTCATGTGCCCCAAACATACTTTTGAGCAAGGACCTATGCCTTTTGGAAGTAAACTGGTGCCCAAATTATTTCCTTAACTATTTCAGTTGTAACTTTCTCATACAAGCTCTGTTTGGTGTTCAGAACAACTCATTGTAAATATCTCCTCGAGCTATTTTATTCACGATGCAAAGACAATGTGTAACAAGGGCCTTGGTACACCATGTTCTCATGAAATTTGAGTACCTAAAAACGTCATTAGGGGCCCTCAAAAATGCCCTGCAAGTTGATGACCTTCAAAAACTAAAAACTTTTCATGGAAAATCGTTGGTTTAATCTTGTAATAGTCCGTCAAATTGACTTGTTCCTATCATTGGAAAATTTCATTCATTTTCTTCCTTCTCTTCTTCCTTTTCGAAACCCACACACGCACCAATTTTGTGTTATGCACCAATATTCAGCACGCACAAGTTCAACATGCACAACGCCAATATTTAGCACATGCACCATGCACCAAAATTCAATGTGCACAATGTTTATACCGTGCATTAATAATCAACGCGAAATTTTTTTATACCGCACACGAATATTCCATGAGCACCACCAATTCTACACTACACAACGCCATTATTTAGCATACGCACCATGCATCTATATTCCACGCGCACCTCCAATTTTTCACTGTGCAACGCCAATATTTAGTGCATGCACCACACACCAATATACCGTGCACACCTCCAATTCTGCATTGTGCGACCCCAATGTTTAGCGCACACACGTGAACCATTATTCTACTTGCACCTCCAATTATGCATTGCACAACGTTTATGTTTAGTGCACACAAGTCCTTTCTTTGCTTAGTTGATTTTCCATATTTCCAACTCGCAACCATCGTGAAAATGCTTGACTCGCATGTCTAAGCAAAACTTAGTCACTTGGAAATCAAAATGATCCCTCCATAACAACATTATGAGTGCAATTCTGACTTGAATTTGGTTAGAAATTTGGGGATTTCACTTAAATTTTATCGTCTTCCCCAAATTCGACACAGCTCAAACGTTGAGATGACGAATCTACCAACTTCATACCGATCTTTGGCCCATACAAGTCTGGTGTTGAACCAAAATCTCTGATAATAATTTGTAACGTCCTCCAGCTTAACCAAGGAACATTATTTGCAGAAAAACATAGATACGAAAATTTTCTACTAACTAAATTCTTGTAGATTACCAGCTATGAATTATACACAGATTAACCATTTTTAGATACTCATAACTATATGCAACTACAACACGCTGAAATGACATGAATGTCGCGTCCTCACTAAGACATATCGCGCGCCCAACAGGATTTGTACCGAAAAGAAACAATTATTTCCCCGCGCACACAACAATTCAAGCATTGCACTAGAATCTCGTTATCGTCACTGCTAAAATTGAATAACATATACATTTAAATGTAGGATTACAAACAAAGTGATAATCAAGCTCATGCAATTGTCCATACTAGTTAAAAACGTAAATGCAACTAATAAATTCATCACAACTACTTATAAGGCATTGACATACATAGAGTAAAGCACACAACAGTTAAACTCAGAAAAAATATAAACATTTATCTTTTTAAAATGATTGTGCAACTAGCTACTTGGGAAGGACGTTCCACCTAACCATAGACTTGTTCCAAATCTCGATAGAAAGTCACCCTCGAGCTTGGACTAGGAATCTACAAAAGAAGGGTGTCTCTCACAGTCCACTCACAACTCAATATCTTACAACCCATTGGTATTCTCCTATAGCTATCCCAAATTTCCTCCATCTCTCTTCCTCTTGACCTACCCAATCCAAGGAATATACCCCTTCACTGCTCTTAGTCCATCGGGTGTCCCATTCATTTATCAAGGTCTTTATGGCACATGTAACCAGGTATCTATCTATTGGGAACTCAAGGGAACTCACTTCCATGAAAACTACCAGCAAACAATGGTAAACACTTGATATTACAGTGCAACTCCCACAGGAGTTCACTCTCCAAGCCTGACAACCTGGTTCTTTAGTCTTCAGCTCCAAAATGCTCCAAAAACGTTCTAACATGCTCCAGAATTCGTCCAGCCTTCTTTATCTAGCTCCAATGCTCTCCTATTATGTTCCCTACTTGTTGTTCATGTCCAAACTGAATATGTAAAAACTGTATGTTCTCCCCATAAAAATTTCCTCTATTTTCCCAAGATGATTCATTGTTCAGTCTACCCAATGTTGATTGTACTTCAACCCCATGCTCCCCAATAACTATGGGATGTGACTCTCACACCCACCCTCTTACATGAGTTTAATGAGTGGGCTCTCATACACTCAAACAAAAATTTAGAAGTTATCCCCGATGATAATAAAATTTAGGAAAATGGGTTGAATTAATATCCATAATTAATTTCTCCCTTGGACCCTTCTTAGACACTCCCTTCTCTTGTGGAAAACCCAACCCCCATTTCTATCCATATCCCCCTAACAATTGACATCACATTTTATTTATTAAAATTCAGACATACAATTCACATATTACATCATTTGATCGTCACCACATTCATTTCTACAGCATACATTAATTAAACCAGAAATTATAATACAAATGTTACAACTTTAATAACCTCATTGTTTTCGATGATGGTAAATCCGTTTAAAACTATAAAAACTATAAGTACTTCCACTTCATTCTCTATAATAGCATAAAGGCCCAAGATTTTTGTTACCTTCCTTCGTAGCCGTAAATAATCCCCACACCTGCCTCTCCATTCTAGACCAATCTATGTTGCCATATATATTGTTATTAAGAATGCATTGCGAAGTACTTATTACGTACCACCGTGGAACCCAAACAACCTAAGGTTATGCAAACCCACACACTCGATTTATGTACACGTACTAAAGCATTCCATGTGGGCCCAACAAGTCCATTTCTACGTTATAAATTTTCTTCGCACAACAGTCACTACTCAACGTGGCCGACACGGAGTACAAATAAATTTATTTCGCTGGCCCACTATATAACAAAAGTATAAAACCATTCTAAAAAATCATGTGATGACGTGTCATGAATCCTCGCTTGGTACAGCTCATGTGAAATACTTGACGGTGGCATGGCTCAAGTAACGACGGGCCGTTGTACGGTAAAAACATTTTTTCATTAATATATGATTTCAATAAATAAAGATATTATTGAAAGTTTAAAGAAAATAATGTATATATGATTTCAATAAATAAAGATATTATTGAAAGTTTAAAGAAAATAATGTATATAGTAAAGAATACATTCTTGAAGATAATTCACTCTCACTCTCGAGCATAAGATTTAGATGAAAATTAGTTTCGTTTTAATTTTCAAATGGTGTACTCTATGATCTAAGTTGGCCAAAGATTCCCTATGTGCCCATAGTCTTATAATTCTTTTGTAAGCCCTTAAGACATTGTTGTTCTTCCTTGCACCATGTTAGGTCCCAAGAATCATCCTTGTCATGTCAAACCTGGGCACCCATGCAACACTTGTAGGTCACAAATTCGCTTCATATGGTTGATAATGCAATGTTTTGGACTGTGGTATGGTTCACAAGAATTAAAATCCTATTTTAGACCATTAATATATTGGTGTTTTTCTTTGGACAATGTTAAAGACATAGATCAGAGTCATTCATAGTGCATAAAACCTCATAATGATGTTGTTATATGTTAGCATATCTTGGTCATCACATGTCCAACTTAGTGGAACCATGTTCCATAGTATTTGTGGTTGGTTCTGTAGTATTATTCAAGGTTTCATAGCACTTTATTATCGTTCTGCAACAACCTGGTTGAGGGTCCTACAATACATTTTCATCAATTGATACAACTTGCACAACAATATGTAGCATTCTATAGTTGGTCGTAGTGTTATGCAACAAACTATAGAGTATTCGACAACAAGCCATAGGATTCTACATCAACACTCCTACAACCAATATTAGTACTTAAAAACCAAATAAGCCAAAGCAACATGTCATTTCTCATCCCAAATTATAAAAAATCCATGACCCTAAGAATCATCATCAATGTACAAAAGCTTGCAATGGTGCCCATACGACACCTATAAAGTAAAGGCTCCCTCTATAGGTCCTATGTGATAGTTTCAGATTGTATATCTTTTACATGTGACAATCCAAAACAATAAAATACATTGTTGAAGTTTAAGTAGTCACATTTCTACCTGAGTCCCCAATATTTTAAGTTTTAGTTTATCTTTCTTTCTACCTATTGTTTTGCAATTGAATTAAAATTTCATATTAAACTTTTCAAAATAATATATATTAATATATTATTATACAAAAATAGTCTTACAAGAAGAAAATCATAAAAATACACACTTTTACGTGAAAAAAAATTAATATATGTATACATGTATGTATGTACATACACACATTAAAAAACCATTAAAGTAGACAATTCTACAAGGAGAAAATGATGGGTAGGTTGTTGTATTACTATAAAATTTACAGGTTAGAGAATCACACTTCACATTAGTGTTGGTGTTTTTTCTCCAAAATCGTCAGTAAAAAAAGTTCAAAATGTAAAAAACATTCAAATTGAACATAAAATTTCAATACTAAAAATGTGAATTTTAAGTAACATAAAATTGTAGTGATTAATTTTTTTTTTCAAAAAAAATTAAATCAATATAGAAAAAATGATAATATTTTAATAGTTTTAATATTATATCTCATACACCCCGGATGGGGTGACATATGGAGCACACATGTCAAATGGTGCGCTGGTAGTGACGTCAGTTAAAGCCCCTCGTTGCCACCCTCGTCCTCCATCTAGTCGAGATGCCTAACATTCATTTCAGCCAAGGATCAGTGCATCAGGATTGATCAATAGTCTTAATGGTGACTCGAGTTTGGCCCCTTGGTACAGGTACAAAGTAACAAAGCTCCATTAATCGGGCATTCATGGCTATCCAAGACATCACTTCCGTTGTCATCATGTTGATTTCGCTTCGTTGTGGTTTTTATCTTAGACATTTGGCTCTAGTTTTCCATCCTCTCCTGGTTGTTATGCTTCGAGCCTGCAGAGCCTTCATAACTCTCCTTTTGGTAATATTTCGCACCTCTGGCCACCCCACTGTCATTCCCCCCTACACTTTGCCTAGCCATGCCTTGCAAAAGAGGCAATTCCTGGCATGGGATAGCCTACTATAGTCAAGTCGGAAGGAATAATCATTCGGGACCAACCTCTCTCTCTCCTCTTCCAAGATGCAACTCGGACTGCTCTCCCCACTACGGCCAGAATTGGTGTGAGGACGCAGATACAGAGCTTCGTCCATCTAATTCAGATCATTTCTATGGAGGTTTCCCGATGGAAGAGGATATTCCTCCTAATTGGGAGTAAATTCCGCCTAATTTGCAGAAGACCACCATGGAGCAGCAACCGTCCACAGGTACCAACACCCCTCTGAATTTTCCTAAGCGAGCCATGACAGGTTGTATAGTTGAAGAGGAAATCCCTCCTCAGATGGAGGATTACTGTAAGAATTTAGTTGATGCCAATGACGAGGACCCCAAAATAAATTGGGATGATTACTAGAACGAGGAAGACACCCATCGACAGACTTACACAGAAGAGCATGTTCACCTGACTCCCAGCTCCTGCAGGCTCACGGAAGACCACCTGGTCTTGATTTTCGAGATGCAAAAGGACTTGGTCAAGCAACTGCACAACCAACATATCCTCAGCAAGCGCTTGGATGTCCTGTTTGACTCCCTGTCAAGTGAGCCTGCGAAAAGTCGTTGCTCGACTTGTTGTCAGCCATACGCCTTCAAAATCCGTCAGGATGGACGCCTGGGTTTGCCTCATGTCTAGTCTCCTTACTATTTTTTTCTTTGGTTTTAGTGATAATGTTTTTGTGATAATTAAACTCTGGATCATTAGATGGTTAGGGAACTTAATCGACCGCATGTTCTAGTTTCCACGCATGTGGCAGAACAGGGGCAAGTCCCCATGTTTTTTAAGACAGGTGTCATCTTTTGGTCTTTGAACAATACTATCCACTTGTTCTGGTTTCCACTTATGTGGCAGAACAGGTGGCAAGTTTTGGTGTATCCTTAGATATGTGTAGCTTTTGTTATCTCAAGGTAATACAATCTTTTTATTTACAAAAAAAAAATATTATATCTCATACATAAAAAATAATTATTTGTTAATAAGATCATTAATATTCTTTGTTAAGGGGTCATGGTTAGGGAGTAGTATGTCAAGTCATTTGTCAAATTTGACATTTTACATAGATAAAAAAGAAAGGGATCTTGTACACAAGTATTACATTAATACAATCTCAATTTGGCATTTTACATAGATAAGAAAAAGAAAAGGATCTTGTGTATAAATATTACATTAATACAATTTTTTTTTTTAAATATTATTATAATTTTTAAGCATAAATTAAAATATATATGAATTGTGTCCTCTGACATTCCCAAAACATAAAGTCTTTGTTTCTCCATAAACAGAAAAGCATAAACAACACACATGCATATCTAAGTCCATTATAATTTTCTAAGGGCTTAGACTTTTAATGTGAATCCATTCAACAATTCAAAGCTTAAAACCATACATCAACAACATTAAATGCATATAAGCCATGAACTAGTAGTCATAAATTCCAAAAGACTTTGTTGTTCACTCCCAATTATCTTTAGAATAATGGCTGTATCTTTACTGGTTAGGTACTCTCCTTAATTGTTTCTTCCTCTTGGAGTATGCCCTCATGCATAGATAAGGCCTCCTTTAAGAGCTTGTTCACCTTCGCATTTAATTCCAGTCATAAACTCCAAAACTTTGTTGTTCACTCCGGATTATCTTTAGAATAATGGTTGTATCTTTACTGGTAAGGTACTCTCCTTAATTGTTTCTTCCTCTTGGAGTATGCCCTCATGCATAGATAAGGCCTCCTTTAAGAGCTTGTTCACCTTCGCATTTAATTCCATCTATATGTAACAATTAAACTTAAAAAATATGATTTCAGTAACTTTATGTATGATGGGGTTTAATATCAGGTTTTCATTATTGTTTTTTTCTTAATTTAATCAATCATAAGACATTAATAAAACATTTTTTATTCCAAGTAATATATTTTATTCCATCTATATGTAACAACTAAATTTAAAAAAAATATGATTTAGTAACTTTATGTATGATGAGGTTCAATATCAGATTTTCATTATTTTTTTTTCTTTTAATTTAATCAATCATAAGATATTAATAAAATATTTTTTATTCCAAGTAATATATTTTAAGGAAAATTCTCGAGTGTTTTTTTTCATTTTGAAGATGGTATCAAGGGTAAACCTTAGATTTTTTATGGTGCAAGGTTATTTCAACAACATGGCTCGAAGTTGTTACAACAATACACTTGTTAAGAGATGGACATATCACTTGCGAGAATTAAACCTAAGTGGGGAGGATAACATTCTTCCTCTCAACCACTTTGACTAAACTTAATTGACATACATTAATAAAAATATATCTACTTATAACCAATTATTTAAATTTTGACAAAATCATTTTTGAAACTTCAAATTGCAACAAATCACAATGCAAAGTGATATTGGTTGAGATACTTTTATATACAACGTAATTCTTCACCAATTCAATATGAATGGAATGAAATTATCATAATAAAAAGGCACACGCCATAGTAATATTAATTTATATACTATTAACACCCTTTACCAACTATAATTGAATTAAATAATCTTCTCTCATAATAGCAAGGCACAAGGTACAATGACATCAATTTACATACCCTCCTATACATTAGCACCCTTACCAACTACATATGAGCCAAATGCTATCCCTCTAAGAGAATAAAGATGAGAAAATTCCTTGTCCACTAGTTGTTATAAATGTTATCTCTCACTTTTCAATATCAATATTACTTTCTTAAATATGCAAGAGGTAAAAATGAATAAAACACATTTATTTGTAATAGTATATGTGCTATAAAAAAAAGAAAGTAAGATTGATAAAAAATGACCATTTACAAAATGTAAAATATATGTAAAAACATATGTTATCAAAAAAAATGAAGTGATCGCACAAAACATAGTGATATTGATTTATACACTATCAACAACCTTTTTACCAACCACAATTGAATTAAATAATCTTATATCATAATAACAAGACACAAAATACAATGACATTGATTTACATACCCTCATATACATTAACAATCCTTCCCAACTACATATGAACCAAATGATATCCCAACTAAAAATAAAAAATAATAGAGATGAAAAAAAATTCTTCTCCACTAATTGTTATAAATGTCATCTCCCACTTACTCAATATCAATATTACCTTCTTAAGTATGCAAGCAAGGGGCAAAAATCAATAAAACACATTCACATGTAATATATATATATATATATATATATATATATATATATATATATATATATATATATAAAAGTAAGTTTGATTAAATATGACTATTTATAAAATGTAAAATATATATTGAAAGACATATGGCATCAAAAAGATCAAACGATATCACAAAGCATAATAATATTGATTTATACATTATCAACAACTTTTACTAACTACAATTGAATTAAATAATCTCATATCATAATAACAAGGCACACAGTGCAATGGCATGGATTGCCATACCCTCCTATATATTAACAACCCTTACCAACTATGTATGAACCAAATGATATCCCAACCAAAACCAAATAGAGATGAGAGATCTTCTTCTCTAGTCATTGTTATAATGGTTATCTCTCACTTCTCCATATCAATATGGCATTGTCTAAATGTTCTACCTTTTGGCATTTTTCATTATAATCCAACGATATAAGTCTAAGTGAAATCACATTTTTTTGTTGTTTAAATTGCATAAATGGATTCAACATCCTAAAAAGACCCCGAGACACTCAGATTATATAGACTCAACCATTCAAATTTGCAGTTCCAATAATTTCTTGCTAGATTTCAAGCAAAATTGATCGGAAAATTTACCCAAAAAATAGACAAAAAGTAGAACACTTAGACTACAACTATCAATACTACCCTCTTAAATATGCAAGAAAGGGGTAAAAATGAATGAAACACATTTGTTTGTAATATCTATATATGTCAAAGGAGATATGGATGGTCGAACATGACCATTCACCAAATGTAAAATATATGTTGAAGGACATAGAGCATTAAAAAAGATAAAGTGCCCCATGATATTATTTGAAATATATATATATATATATATTATAACATTCTTCAATAATTATATATGAATTAAATGATATATTCTTAAAACATAAAGACATTGATATTGATTTATACATTATTAACACCTTTTATCAACTACATATAATTAAATAATTTCTTATTATAATAACAAAATACAAACACAAACAGGTAAAATGAAATCGAATGACATATTCTCCTATAAACTAACAACCATTACCAATTATATATGAATCAAATGACATCCCTACTAAATCAAAATAGAGCTAACAACCATTACCAACTACATATGAATCAAATGACATCCCTACTAAATCAAAATAGAGCTAACAACCATTACCAACTACATATGAATCAAATGACATCTCTACTAAATCAAAATAGAGTTGAAAAAATTCATTTCTCCCCTAGTTATTATACATGTCATCTCCCACTTTAGAATGTCAATGATTAAGTTATTGTCCATTTTAATTGTTTTTAACAAATCAGTAGATGAGGCATGAAAGATATTGCATACATATGATATAAGATCAACACCCTTGCCACATTTCCTAACAAAGTATGTAGAATCATTGAGACAAAACCTTTTGTAACAGAAAAAAACATGCAAAATTAGAATAACAATCAATCCATTTTTGTAAGTAACTATTTCTTTGAACCGATTAAAAACATGGAATTTCATTGAAAATAACAGCATCCAACCAAACCAAAGATAACTTGACAGATGCTCAAATCTATTTGTTAGCACTAACAAACTATTAACTTGACTGTCATTCCTAATAAAAGGAAGTCCTATTACAATTGTGTAAAGTGCCTACATAAACAAATCAAGTGAGTAAAATGTTGGGTATGTCTTATATTCCTTGTACAACCAAACCTAGTATTTGTGTTGTGTTGGGCATGTGTGTGAGAGGAGGGAGTCACAAGGGGATGAAGCCCCTAAAAAAAAATTGGCGGTTTTTTGCATCTGTTTTTAGCGATTTTTCAGCACACTGTTTTCTCATTTCGGTTAAGGAATTAGGGTTGTAGACTAATCTAATTTAATGGACTATGGGTTTTTTGGTTGCCGCAAGATCTTATATATATTGTATTGTAAACAATGAAGATTGATGATGAATATAAAAATTAGAGGTGCGACTCTAAATAGGTTGTTGGTTTTCCTAGTTTAGGTTTCCAGGGTAAAATATCTGTATAATGTGTGTGTGTATGTCATTATATTTTTTCTATTTTATTAAGAATCCACTTGTAGTAATTAATTGTACAAAGTTAAATTCTACATAAAAATATTCTAAAATTCTTTTGTCTAAAATTTTTCTCCCCATCAATTCCATAAAATTAGCTCAAAATAGAGTTTTAATTGAGGAAAAATTGTGATCTTTTATTCAAAAAAATCCACACCTGACACTTTTATTGCAACTCCAAGAAAAAGATGGAGCTCAGATATGTTCTTACCACGTCATTAAACAACAAGAACAAATCTCTTACCCGCATCATTAAACAACAAGAACAAATCTGCATAATTTGTCTTCATCATACTTTGATAAAATACCATAAGTGTCGAGGAGCAACAAAAATACTTGAACATGTTTCCATGGTTTGTCTTAATCTTACTTTGATGAAATACCATAAGTGTCAAGGAACAACAAGAATGCTTGAACTTCCAATGAATTGTCATTGGCAACAACATCATGATTTGCCAATGTAAGCATAAGATATGTCAATAATAAAATGTAGAAATAGCATTGTGCTAAAAGACCATTTGCTTTTTTCTTCCCGTCGCTACAACAAATTACCCCTTTGTTGGCGGTTTCACTTCATGATGGTCCTCTAAAAACCATTGCCAAACATTTTTTCCAAACATTTTATATTAAGGGGAATTTTATAAAAAAAAACATCCTCGAAAGTATCAATAATGATTACCCCTTTGTTGGCGGTTTCACTTCATGATGGTCCTCTAAAAACCATTGCCAAACATTTTATATTAAGGGAAATTTTATAAAAACCATCCTCGAAAGTATTAATAATGATGGCTTTTATTAGACCACCCTCAAAAGTCATTGAAATTTTCATTTTAGGGACGGTTGTGTACAAAATGCCATGCCAACTCCAAGTTTAGGGACTTGTGGGGCGGCTTTAAAAAACACCTCAAAAAACTCCAATTTCATTAACTTTTGGGGTGATTATACCATAACCATTGTTAACTTAACTTATGGAAGTGATTTGATTAAAAAACACTCCAAAATATTATTGAAATTTGCATTTTAGTGGTAGCTTTTACAAAATAGTTAGCATGGCTAAGTTACAACAGAACAATAAGAGGGTAATATGGAACCTTGCATGATTCTATAGAGCCAATCACAATTGGCTCACAATGACTGTGAAATGTGGTTCCACTTATTTTGAAATGTGATCGAGAGATGATGACAAGTAGTCGTGCATAGAATGTATAGAGAAATATTGTACTTAAATTCTCTTAGATTCTAGCATCGACCAACAAAAATCTTAGTATTATGTTTCCCAAGGTTAATATTAAAATTAAATATGATGATCCACTTAAAAAAACGGTTCTTATGAATAAAACCAACTCAAGAATGAGTTGATTTATACAAACCACCTGGATCCTCATACTTCTAATAACCATGGGAAATATAATACAAAGAATCTCAATATTTGGTGCAAAATTATGTTATTTTAAAGATTTATCCTCACGTTTCATGCACAACTACTTATCAACATCTCCCAGTTACATGTTAACATAAGTGGAACCATGTTCCATAGTAGTTTTGGTTGGTTTTGTAGCACCCTGTAAAGTTCCATAGTGACTTCTTATCATTCTACAACAACCTAGCTAAGAGTTATACAACAAGTTGGCCAAGGGTTTTGTAACACATCATTTATATTAAGTAGTATGACCCTTGTTATCACACAATTTGTACTTTGATCAAAAGAAAGGGTAAATGAGAGAAAATTGGTGTAACTTGAGGTTATCCTATCATTGTCACCTCAATAGGATTCATCTTTCTATTTAGGGTTGAAGGCCCAGGGGAGACGTCCCCGATGACCTGGGGGTTTGAGAAGGCAAGGTCAAGATATCTATTAAAAGGTCCCCTCTCACAAGTCACCACTGATCAGAAAGTCCCGGGGTTTTAGCCAATGAAGTAGTAAAATATCAAGATGTACCTGCCCGGAACAAAGCAACAAGAAAATTTGTCTTTTGCAAGTACAACTTGTTGTTAGTACTTCATAAAACCACGGACTTCATCAATAAAAGAAATGGCTGATATAAATGTGAAGTAAACATAAATTTATAGCAGCAATATTTATAAGACAATGATTTCACAATAAGTGCCTTAAAATGGCTTCAAAATGACCAAGAATAATCAATCATTAACATCTAAATACTAGCATTTGTCTGAAGCAAGTAAGCCAATGCATTAATTAACTTTTTCAATTTCTTTTAGATGTTTTTAATGCCGCAAAGTGTGGTTGTAGCTTACTTTAGTAACAACAACAACAAAGTTAGTAGGTTAGGCTATTCTAATGTTAGAAGTGGTTAGTAGAAGGCTTAAGGTGTAGGTTTTGATGGTTGTTTTGGTCAATCACTCAGTAAGAAGTCTTAGATTAGTGCTTTTAGGGAAAATGGAGTCTATTAGGCAGCAACAAATGTTGAAGGAAAATAATGATAGTAGGAGAGCCAAAGACAAGAGAGATTAATAGTTGAAGTGTTGGTAACCCAAGGCTTCAACTACCAAACCCTAGGGGGGAAATAACTACTAAGGTGTAGGTAACCTTAGGCCTTAGTAGTTTTCATCCTTATTTAGTTCAAAGATGAAGAAAATGATGGCTTGGATGAAGCAAGAATGATAGGGTGTTGCAATGGCAAGGCCTCTAGCAAAAGCTTCAAGGAAAATTGGCTTCTTGGCAAAATCTAGTAGGTAAAAGCTTTTAAAGCAAGGGCAATAACATGTGCTTCGCTTCCTAGGGTTTTAAACTAGAAATTTGATAATATTAATGTAAATGCAATATAAACATAACCATTCAATTAAGAAGAATTGCAGAAATATTACTTACATTCATCAAGAATCATCAAGCAAAAACCCTAGTTGAACACGTCCACCAAGAAAATTGTCAAAATAGTCCAAGATTAGCCTCCTCCAATAAGTGCGCCTAAAATTTCAGCCAATAAACCCTAAGTAGGGTGAAAATTTCAAACCTCACTAAGTGTGAGTGAAAGATGATGAAAAATGTAAGGGTAAAAACCCTTACTTATACAGTTTCAATGACCAGAATTAGGTCAAAAAGGCCGACATGGCCAGTTACATGTAATATCCAGTTTTTACATTAAATGACATAATAAAACCCTAAATCAAGCTAAAAAGGTGACTTCATGCCCTTTTAGGGTGATGCTAGGCCTTTTTAGGGCAACGTTGCCCTCCAGGAGAAAAACGTTTGGCCTCCTTGGGCCTTTGGATCAAACCACACGTGCCACTTGGCACACAACTGCCTCCAAAGTGTCCAAAACGTTGGGTGACATCATGGGCCTTCCAAGGCCTACATCATGGTGAGAAGGGAAAGACCCCCCTGGGCCTAGGCTTATCAGGCTGTCTCTAGTGGAACGTCCTCCTCTCTCTCTCCGGTGAAAACCTCTGATCTATCTCTACCCCTGGCTGGGGTCTTAGCATCCATCTGGTGGGATTTTATCCCTATGGAGGTCTGAACTAATCATCTCCCCATGTGTACATGTTCGTCATGTGTGGCCCTGCAACAAAAAAAAGTACTCCCTCCATGGGCTCATAAATCATAGGGATCATAGCAATGTCAATCACATCTAATAATCAAGTTATTTAAACATGTGCATGAAACCCCCTTTCCCAGACAAGTGCTCAAAGACGTTATGCTATTCTACAAGCCAAGTTTGGAGGGGACGCTAGGATGTCCTATTGGGCTAGTGCTCATTGTATGTGGGATGTTTTTGGGTGAAGACAAATCCAGGCCATGTAAGTGGGTGAGGTGGTAAGGGATGTCTGAGAAATGGGTGAAGTGATGACAGGGGAATGTATGACTTACCTGTGGGTGCCTCTGAAGAGGGTGAGATGCACCTGGTCATGGATGAAAATGTTTCCAATCCCATTCATGCCTTTTATCTTTTTATCTTATTTTTTTTTTCTTTCAAGGGACTAGTTAGGGGACACTACCCTAGCGTGGTGACTAGTGGTGACAATGTTACCCACAAGCATTTCACATAAATGAGAAGGTTGGCTTGTGATGAGACCCCCTTTCTCTTGGCTATGCCACCAAGAGCCACTACCCTGGCATGGTGACCAGCTGGATGGTAGTGTCATACCACTACATGCCCATGGACCTAATAGGATGACTCATGATGAGACCCCCTATCCTCCAAATAGGTCTTGATTTTATTATTTTTTTATGGGTCCCTTTGTTTCTTTCTAAGAAGCCTTTTATGGATTTCTCGGGGATCCCTGGGTGAAGCATCTGAAGGTTTCATTCTTTTGTCTTTTATCTTTTACCCTATGGTCCTTTAGACCCTTCTTCCCACAAGGTAAGGTACAACCCTTTGCTAGCTTTGAAAACCCAATGCCCGGACCAGTGTATGGGATGGATGAGAGGGAAAAATATGAAAAGTGGTAAGGATGGTGGGAATGAACGATGGCCTTTCATGAACCCCCCCAGTGGCAACTCAAACCCTATGTGAGCCAACTTACTAGGACATCCTGTCATTCCCCCTAGGTGTGGTCAAGTGGAAAGGCATAAGGTCCAAGCATACGTTAGAAGTAAAAATAAATAAATGCACATATTCAAATGTTTTGAGAATCAGAGTGACAAATACCATGATACCCAAACTCATTACCTCATGGAGAAAGACCCACTGTTGTTGAAGGACTAGGTTGATGGGATGGATGATGTTGTTTCTGACAAGGTGGAGGCACTGAAGAAGAAGAAGAAGGATGGGCCCTCCAGGGCCAGTCTCAATTTGATATGACTCTCGGTACTCTATGTCTGGGACTTGTGGGCCTCGAGACATAATCTCCTTAGTTATCCCTAGGCTAGGGGATAACATCTAGCTCCAAATCGGGGACAAGTGCTCACCGTAGAGTGCATGAGGACCTAAACATAACTGGAATAACCTATTACATGCTTGATCTCAACATAAGATTATTAGTAATCATTTGGGGTGGTGATATCACCCCCGACTCATATAGTACAAAAAATGAAAGCAAACATATATACAAATGGAAATACAACTACTCTAGCATGAAATGCAAATGGTATATACAATGAATGAAAATGCCTACCTACTTATCTGTACTTACTTGTGAATTCAAATCTCTTCCCCTTGATGGCGTTTGAGGAGGTACCCGCTAACTGGTAATGGGTGCCTTCTTTCTTCCAATGTAGACAAATAGTAGGCATCATTGATGGAATTTCTTCCAACTTTGAAGGGTCCAAGCCAAAATTATGCATTTCCCTTGACATTAGTAGGCTCTCCCTTCTTTGTGTCCCACATCCATACTGTGTCTCCCTCTTTGTAATCCCTGGTTCTGAAATTGGCTGTTTCTTGCACAACCCTGGTGTACTATCTTGAGGGAGGAGGGTGGGACTCTGTTGTGAAAACTTCTTGTTGGGATGGCTGGATCAATATGGTATCTTCTCCTTTCGTTAATAACCTGATAGCCCCAACTTCCTTGTATTTATATATGTTTAGGAGTTGTTGATAATCCTCCTTCTTCGGCCATTGTATCTGATCAAAGTATTCTTTTGTAGCAAAAGGAATGCCATCAGGAGAAAATTCAGGAAGACTTTCTATGATTGGCTCATGTGCTTCACCATTTTTGGTGTGATCACTAATTTCTTGCACATGGATTTTGGTCATTGGAACATTCAGGAGACGACTTATTGTTATGTCATTCATAGGCACATTGATATAAGTAATATCCATCTCCAGAGTGCCTCCCAGTATTGCAGAAAATTTCCTGGACAACAACATTCCCCACACATCTGGGACATCTACTACTACAATGTCCATATGGATCACTCTCTCGGGGTATCTTCCAAGGTATACTTCCATGTTCTCAATTACCCCATGTGTGGGTATGGCTCTAGACTCAAAACCACACACATTCCTGTAAGGTTGTGTGACTTTTAGGCCCAATTGTTCCATGACCTTTAGAGACATCATGTTGGCATCTGCCCCTGAATACAACATACAGTTGTTAAGGCATTTGTTATTCACCAATAAGGTCATGAAGAAAGGTGGGTGTTCATCATACTAGACCCTAAAGTGATCATCTTTTAGCATAATAGGAGGCTCTATTGGTCCATTTGATTCTTTGAAAAAATTATCAAATCTTTCTTTGACATATGGTACCTTGATGACTTCTCTCAAGGGGATGGTCACATGCATCTTGGCCAATGCCCCTTCAAAGCCAAAGTTTAAGTCCACTTTTTTTAGTTTTGGGAGGATTCTTAGGAAGGAGGATGCTCATGGGTGGAGGCCTTGTTTGTGATGTTGTAGGACCAATAGAGAGAGGTTGGTTCAATTTCTTTTGTCTAGTATACACTTGGAATTCTCATTTCTTCAAATTTTCTCTTCATTCTTGGTCAAGGTTGTTTATCACCTCCATCCTAGCCTTCTTGGCTGTCACTTGGTCATGGCTTCCATTATTGTAAGGACACTCATGCTCCCATTGTGACTCACTGCATTGCAAGAACCAAGGTTTTTCATCTACTATGTTTGCAGGGGCTAAAGTATTTGGAACCTCTTGATCATTCTTTGGTCTAGAAACTTGGTTCCCCTTCTGGAATTGAACCTTGTAAGGAACCCTAGGGGCTTGTTGTTGAGTCATTTATAGGTTGATAATCCTATTCATCATTAGCTCTTGGGTTTTTATCATGCCATCTACAGTCAGTTGCAACTTTGCCAATCTAGCAGTAATATCTGAGGTAGGTTCAACATTGTGGACTATCTTAGGTTTAGTGTCCATTCTGACTCTTGGAGCTGAGAAAGGTTCGACTCTAGATGATGAAAGGTTGTCTTCAATCCTTGTAGCTACTTCTTGGGATCTTAGATCGTTTCAGGGTTTTTGTATTTTAGGAGATACCCTAGCTGACCTATAAAGGATTTGGTATAAATGAAAAGAAAGAAACTAGGAGAAGGATGATGACTCACAAGGATCTTTTGCAACAAGGTTTCAAACTTATTGTGAATTCTCTAATGGTCTCATTCTCTTGTTTCATGAGGTTATTCAGTATTATTAGCAGCATGTTGGGGTCTTCCTTGACACTCCATCATTTGAGGAAAACTTCCTCTAACCTATCCATGGTCTTAATACTACCATCAGGGAGACCATTGTACCAGTGCCTTGCATCATCATGGAGGGTAGCATAAAACAATTTCACATCTAAATCTTCAACATCATCACTGATGGGATGAAGCTGGAAGAAGGCCCAAAAATTGATCATGTGATCCTCGACATTGATTACATCATTTCTAGTGAATTTGGGCAACCATTTTTCATACTTGGGGGGAATTTGCCTACGGTAGCTCAGTATAGCTGTCATGTCTAGCGGTTTGAAAAGATTGGATGACCATTGTCTTTGGTTATTGGCTTGGTTTGGAATGGCAGACTGAGTTTCCATGCTAGACATTGTTTGTAAGAGAATATTGCCTCCAAAAAGTTATTTTACTACAGGAGAGTTTCAGGGAGGGTTGGTGTACCTCCATGTGGATTGTGGAGTCACCAGGTAATTTTCTTGAAATTATCAAAGGAATGAGGGGATCACCCTCAGTGGAGTTGCTAGGTAAGCTTCGTAAGATAAAGGTTTTTTGGATAAAAGCTTATCGAAAAAAGTGTCGTTGAGGAATATTGACTCAGTGTTCCCCGACAATAGTGCCAAAATGTTATCACACAATTTGTACTTTGATCAAAGGAAAGGGTAAATGAGAGAAAATTGGCATAACTTAAGGTTATCTTATCACTGTCACCTCAATAGGATTCCTCTTTCTATTTAGGGTTGAATACCCAGGGGAGACGTCCCCGGTGACCTGGGGGTTTGAGAAGGAAAGTTCAAGATATCTATTAAAAGGTCCCCTCTCACAAGTCACCACTGATCATAAAGTCTCGAGGTTTTAGCCAATGAAGTAGTAAAATATCAATATGTACCTACATGGAGCAAAGCAACAAAAAAATATGTCTTTTGCAAGTACAACTTGTTGTTATTACTTCATAAAACCACAGAATTCATCAATAAAAGAAATGGCTGATATAAATGTGAAGTAAACATAAATTTATAGCAACAATATTTATAATACAATGACTTCACAATAAGTTCCTTAAAATGGCTTCAAAATGACCAAGAATAATCAATCATTAACATCAAAATACTAGCATTTGTATGAAGCAAGTAAGGCAATGAATTAATCAACTTTTTCAATTTCTTTTAGATGCTTTTAATGCTGCAAAATGTGGTTGTAGATTACTTTAGTAACAACAACAATAAAGTTAGTAGGTTAGGCTATTCTAATGTTAGAAGTGGTTAGTAGAAGGCTTAAGGTGTAGGTTTTGATGGTTGTTTTGGTCAATCACTCAATAAGAAGTCTTAGATTAGTGCCTTTAGGGAAAATGGGGTCTATTAGGAGGCATAAAATGTTGAAGGAAAAGAATGATAGTAGGAGATCCAAAGACAAGAGAGATTAATAGTTGAAGTGTTGGTAACCCAAGGCTTCAACCACTAAACCCTAGGGGGAAAATAACTACTAAGGTGTAGGTAACCCTAGGCCTTAGTAGTTTTCCTCCTTATTTAGTTAAAAGATGAAGAAAATGATGACTTGGATGAAGCAAGAATGTTAGGGTGTTGCAATGGCAAGGCCTCTAGTAAAAGCTTCAAGGAAAATCAGCTTCTTGGCAAAATCTAGTAGGTAAAAGCTTTTAAAGCAAGGAAAATAACATGTGCTTGGATTCCTAGGGTTTTAAACTAGAAATTTCATAATATTAATGTAAATGCAAGATAAACATAACCATAACCATTCAATTAAGAAGAATTGTAGAAATCTTACTTACATTCATCAAGAATCATCAAGCAAAAACCCTAGTTGAACACTTCCACCAAAAAAATTTCCAAAATAGTCCAAGATTAGCCTCCTCCAACAAGTGCGCCTAAAATTTCAGCCAATAAACCCTAAGTGTGAGTGAAAGATGATGAAAAATACAAGGGTAAAATCCCTTACTTATACAGTTTCAATGACCAGAATTAGGTCGAAAAGGCCAACATGGCCAGTTACATGTAATATCCATTTTTTACATTAAATGACATAATAAAACCCGAAATCAAGGAGAAAATGTGACATCATTCCCTTTTAGGGTGGACTTAGGCCTTTTTAGGACAATGTTGGCCTCCAAGAGAAAAATGTTAGGCCTCCTTGGGCCTCTGGATCAAACCACACGTGCCACTTGGCACACAACTGCCTCCAAAGTGTCCAAAACATTGGGTGATTTCATGGGTCACACGGGTGACAACATGGGCCTTCCAAGGCCTACATCATTGTAAGAAGGGAAAGACCCCCCTGGGCCTAGGCCTTCTAGGCTATCTCTGGTAGAACGTCCTCCTCTCTCTCTGGTGCAAACCTCTGATCTATATCTTCCCCTGACTGGGGTCTCAGCATCCATTTGGTGGGATTTTATCCCTATGGAGGTCCGAACTAATAATCTACCCATGCATACCTATCTGTCGAGTGTGGCCCTGCAACAATGACAAGTACGCCCTATATGGGCTCATAAGCCACAAGGATCATAGAAATGTCAATAACATCTAATAATCAAGTTATTTAAACATGTGCATGAAACCCCCTTTCCTAGACAAGTGCTCAAAGACGTTATGCTATTCTACAAGCCAAGTTTGGAGGGGATGCTAGGATGTCCTATTGGGATAGTGTTCATTGGATGTGGGATGTTTCTAGGTGAAGACAAATCTAGGCCATGTAAGTGGGTGAGGTGGTAAGGGATGTCTGAGCAATGGGTGAAGTGATGTCAGGGGAATGTATGGCTTACCTATGGGTGCCTCTGAAGAGGGTGAGTTGCACCTTGTCATGGATGCAAATGTTTCCAAGCCCATTCATTCCTTTTATATTTTTATCTTATTGATTTTTCTTTCAAGAGACTAGTTAGGGGACACTGCCCTAGCGTGGTGAGTAGTGGTGGCAATGTTACCCACAAGCATTTCACGAAAATGAGAAGGTTGGATCGTGATGAGACCCCATTTCTCTTGGATATGCCACCAAGAGACACTACCCTGGCATGGTGACCAGATGAATGGTAGTTTCATATCACTACATGCCCATGAACCTAATAGGCTGGCTCATGATGAGACCCCCTATCCTCCAACTAGGTCTTGATTCTATTATTTTTTTACGGGTCCCTCTGTTTCTTGCTAAGAATCCTTTTATGGATTTCTCGGGGATCCCTGGGTGGAGTATCAAAATGTTTCATTCTTTTGGATTTTATATTTTTCCAACTACTTTTACCCTCTGGGCCTTTAGTCCCTTCTTCCCATAAGGTAAGGTATAACCCTTTGCTAGCTTTGAAAATCCAATGCCCAGACCAGTGTATGGGATGGATGAGAGGAAAAAAAATGAAAAGTGGTAAGTGTGGTGGGAACAAACGATGACCTTTCATGAACCCCCCCCCAGTGGAAAATCAAACCCTATGGGAACCATCTTACTAGGACATATTGTCATTCCCCAAGGTGTGGTCAAGTGGAAAGGAATAAGGTCCAAGCATACTTTAGAAGTAAAAAGAATTAAATGAACATATTCATATGTTTTGAGAATAAGAGTGACACATACCATGATACCCAGAATCATTACCTCATAGAGAAAGACCCATTGCTGCTGAAGGACCGGGTCGATGGGATGGATGTTGTTATTGCTGACAAGGTGGAGGCATTGAAAAAGAAGAAGGATGGGCCCTCCAGGACCAGGCTCAAGTCAATATGGCTCTCAATACTCCATGTTTAGGACCTGTGGGCCTAGATATATAACCCCTTAGTTATCCCTAGGCTAGGGGATAACAACCCCCATAACAATGTGTAACACTTTGAATCTAGTTGTAATGTTCTACGACAAATTGTAGAGTTTTCTACAACAAGCTATAATGTTCTGCGACAGGCCGTAACATTCTTCAATAACACTCCTACAACTAACATTGGTACTTAAAAATCAATTAATATCCTTAGAAAACATGTCATTTCTTTTCCCATATTAGAAAAAATTGATGACCCCAAGTGTTAGCACTAAAAGTTACCTTCAGATTGCAGGAGGATAAGACCAATACCCATCAGAGTTTTTGGTGGATGTTATTTTTATATGAGTGGAGGTCAATGGACAAAACTCAATATATGAATGATGTTCAACACAGAACTGGACAAGAAATGCACAGGGAAGTGAGGGCCACAACTAACTTCAGTCAGTGAATTGAGTTTAAGTGTGAGCAGAGGGAAGACTTAGTAAGAAAGGTGGACAAGACTGTTATGGGCATCAGGCCTTCAAGCATCTTGGAGAAGAAAAAAGCTGACTCAAGATCACTCTTAAGCTCAAGCTTCAGACACTGAAATATGTCCAAAGAACACAGTCACAACAACACAATGATCAAACCTACATCACCATGCAACTACAACAACTTGATTGGATCCTCCATGCCCAAGCCATTCCATGTAAAAGTGGAAAAGATCACAAGGAAGCTAAATAAAACTGGTCATGATAGCGCTGCAATCAAACCTACATTACAACAACATAACAACCCTTGACTGGATCCTCCATGCCCGAGTGTTTTAGCACAGTTTTTACAAAGAGATGAAAGAGGCTGACTTCTATTAATCTGAAAGTCTCAAATCCGATACATAACCAGAGAACAGTTATGGCATCAAAACATTACAAAATAGGGAGCTCTACTCAACCAGATGACAACCTTAAAAAAATATAAAAACTACTTATTTATACTCAGAATAGTCCTCGACTATCAGGAGTGTGATCTAATCACTACATTCAAAGCATTGCGTCCGAACGTCTTCTGTCAAACTATGCATGTATCCCTCTGTCAGACGCGAGATCATATCGACATGGTTTTTGCAGGGAAATCTATCCACATGGGTGCCACGGGTTGACGGTTCAGTCCCCACGGCTAGACCTTCCATGTCCTCCAATTACTAAGTGATTCGAGGTTTCAACTACTAGTCCTTTCATTTATTAACTGAACCCTCGAGATCGGGACGAGGCTTAGTGCCTAGGGGGTGGCCACACACTGCTTGGACTGAGTGCCATGTGTCACTATCGAATAGGTGTTTGGTGTCACAACTTACGAGTGCGCCACATGTCCATACTGATGATTGCCACGTATCCTCTTAAAACGACGATTGAGATCTCCTTCGGGTCTCCGGGCTCTGGGAAACTGAAAACTCAAACTTATTTTTCCTTGAAGAAAAAAATCTAGAGTTAAGGATCTGATGACGTGTGGCCTCCAGATATTGACGGCTGAGATCCCTTGTGGCTCCGGACTTTGGGGAAATCAAATCTCAAACCTTACCCTCTTCCATGCGCTTTTACCTGGAGTTATAGATCTGACGATGCACGTCCTCTTCAATCAATGACTCTATTCTTGTTTCAGGACTTTGACCCCTTCAACCAGATCGATGGCCCTTCTGCTTCCTTCTTGATCAACGATCGAGAGCTACTTTGGGTCTCCAGGATTTCCCCCCCTTTGATTTCCTCTGGAGCTCTAGATCTGGCACCACATGTCCATTTGAATCAGATGGCTGAGACTTATTCCGGGCCTTCGATCTCTGGGTGTTTTGAAAGTGAAACATGAAAAAACCCACAGAGGAAAAACCCTCGAAGCGAAGGATCTGCTGCCACGTGCTTCGACACTTCAGGACTTCGGCCACTTCGGGACTTTGGGCGCTTCGGGCCTTTGGGAATTTGGGAGGCACTGCCGCTAATATCAATGATTCCCTATTGATTTTGAGATCAATGGTCCACGATTGCTTCGAGAGTTTGGGCTTCGGCTCTTCGGAATTTTTATGCACTTCTCACTTCAAAACTCCCGAAGCTCATTTTCCTGAACGCTTGAATTGGTTGCCACCTTCCCCCCTCAAGATCAACGACTCATGCTTACTTTGGGGTTTTTCCCCAGCACTATACTTCATGCAAATTTAAGGTTCCGAATGTCAGTGAGACGCTAATCTGAACTGCTCCAGGAATCTCCGCTGCTGAAAGACTAAACTGCATGTTGCTTGAGCTTCAAGCCCGAAATAGACTATTCTGAAACCTGTGTTTTGAGATCAAGGCTGATACCTGCACAAGCAAAGGATTGGGTTGCTTTGTGACCCTTTGACAGTCTTATGTGATAACACCAAGAATCATCCTCGGTGAGTAAAACCTCCAAATGACACTCATACGACACCTATAGCCCAAATATTCCCTTTAGTATCTAGGAGCTACGTGGTAGTTTCAAACCATTTACATGGTCCATGAGCCATAATTAATCATGTTTTAGGACAATATGTTGATGTAATACACTAGCATATTAGGTTAATGTTCATCCTCATATGATGTCATATAGGTCCCTAATAACCATCCTTGATGCAATGACAACCATGTGACACCTATAGGGCACTAAGGATTCCCTTTATAGGGCATGTGTGGTGGTTTTGGATCATGTGCATGATCCATGAGACATAAAATCTTCTTTTAGTACCTAAGACCATGGTTAGAACAGTTTCTTATGTACATGTTCATCCTTGTATGATGTTGAGGACCTCGATAACCATCCCTAATGCAATGGCGACTATTCAACACATGCAGGGAAAATAATTCCTTTATAAGGCACGTGTGGTGGTTTTGGATCTTGTGCATTGTCCATGGGCACTAAAATCCTATTTTAGGCCCTACAACATTGATGTTTCTACTCTGACCATGTCTAGGGCACCAAGAACCATCCTTGGTGTGAAAAACATTGTAATGGTTTTCATATGATCCTTGTGGTCAATATATTCCATTTATAAAGATTGTGTGGTGATTTTGGACCGTGTGCATATTCCATGAGCCATATAATCCTGTTTTTCCTTGTAAGACAATGTTATTCATCCTTGAACCATGTTAGGGGCCCCAATAACCATCCTTGTCACCCATACAACACTTGTAGGCCAAAGATTCACTTGGCATGGCCTATAATGTGTTTTGGATTGTGACATAGCCCAAGATAACTAAAATCCTATGGAGCATTATGTATTTGGTTGTAGTATCATGCAACAAAATATATAGTGTTCAGAAGTAGGCCATAGCATTCTACATCAATAGTCCTACAACTAGTATTAGTACTAAAATACCAAACAATGTGTCATTCCTCATCCCATGTTAGCAAAAATTCATGACCCTAAAAATCATTCTTAGTGTGACAAAGCTTGCAATAATTCCCATATGATACTTATATTATACAAGCTTCCTTTATAGGTCCTTTGTGGTAGCTTCAAAGTGTATATATTTTACATGTGGCAATCCAAAACAATAAGAAACACTCTTAAAATTTAAGCAATCCCATTTCTACTCGAGTCCCCAATATTTTAAGCTTAAACTTCTCTTTCTTTCAACCCATTGTTTTGTGAATGAATTCAAAATTGACATTGAACTTTTCAAAATAATATATATTAATATAACATTATCTAAAAATAGTCTTATGAGGAGAAAACCATAAAAGTAAACACCCTTACACACACATGTATATATATGTGTGTGTATCTGCACATACATATATGTATGTATGTATATGTAGACAAACACACACATATATTCTAAACAATTAAAGGAGACACCTCTATTTCTCCAGGCTCATTATCAAATTTTATATACATCAACATTCTTTACCAATTAGTTGGATATGAATTGAATGAAATTATCACGAAAAAAAGACACAAGACATAATAATATTTATTTATATGCTATTAACACCCTTTACCAAATAATCTACTCTCATAATAGCAAAACACAAGATACAATGAGACCAATTTACATACCCTACCATACATTAACAACCCTTACTAACTACATATGAACCAAATGATATCCCAACTATGTGAGAATATATATGAGAAAATTCCTTCTCCACTTGTTGTTATAAAGGTCACCTCCTACTTTTCTATATCAATATTACTTTCTTAAATATGCAAGCAAGGGATAAAAACGAATAAAAATCATTTGTTTGTAATATGTATATATGTTGAAAAAGGTAAGGTTGATAAAACATGACCATCTACAAAATGTAAAATATATGTTAAAAGACATATAACATCAAAAAGATCAAACAATAACACAAAGCGTAGTGATATTGATTTATACACAATCAACAAACTTTACCAACCACAGTTAAATTAAATAATGTCATATCATAATAACAATGCCCAAAGTACAATGAGATTGACATACTCTCCTATACACTAACAACCTTTACCAACTACATATGAACCAAATGATATCCCAATTAAGTGATAATAGAGATGAAAAAAATCCTTCTCCACTTGTGGTTACAAAGGTCATCTTCCCACTTCTGAATATCAGTATTACCTTCTTAAGTATGTATATAATGTATAAATAAATAAGCAAGGGGTAAAAGTAAATACAACACATTCACATATAATGTATATATATTGAAAGAGGTAAGGTTCATCAAACATTACTATTTATAAAATGTAAAATATATATTGAAAGACATATGACATCAAAAAGATCAAACAATAACACAAAGCATAGTAAAAAAATCAAACAATAACACAAAGCATAGTAATAATGATTTATATATTATCAAAAACCTTTACTAACTATAGTTAAATTGAATTAAATAATATCATATTATAATACCAAGGCATATAGTACAACGACATGGATTTCCATACCCTTCTATACACTAACAACATTAACAATTACATATGAACCAAATTATATCCTAACCAAAACAAGATAGAGATGCGAGAACCCTTTATCCACTCATTGTTATAAAGATCATTTTTGAATTTAAAAAAAAAAAGAGTAAAAATGATTAAACACGTTCATTTGCAATATGTATATATGTTAAAGGAGATATGAGTAGTTAAACATAACCATTTACAACATGTAAAATATACGTTGAAGGACACTAGGTGTCGATTGAGCAAACTAATATATGGAAGACATCCTTCAAGTCTAAAGAAGGTCTCTTTGAGTGGTTGGCCATGCCTTTTAGATTGACTAATTCCCTAACCACATTCACATTGATGATGGATGATATATTGTGGCCATTCACAAACTCCTTTGCAGTCGTGTATCTGGATGACATCCTCATCTTTAGAAAAACCTGGGAGGAACATTTGAAGCACATTCAACAGGTCTTGGGCACCCTACTATAGCACAATTTATATGCCAATTTGGAGAAGTATTCCTTCGGCATGTAGAGAATTCAATATTTGGGATACATTGTAGACAAGTAGGGTTTGCATGTAGATCTAGCCAAGATCCAAGTCATTCACGATTGGCTGGCCCTAAAGACACTGACTGAGCTCTGCAACTTCTTGGGCCTCACCAACTTCTACCACAGGTTTATGTTGGGGTTCTCTCATATTGCTTGAGCCCTAAGCCAGGTGACTAAGGGTGGAGACAAGGCCAAGTTTGTTTGGCCTGCATCACAAGAAAAAAATTTGAGGATTTGAAATTCCACCTCTACTCAACACCAATCCTTATTCTACTAGACCTGCAAAAACCATTTGATATTGAGGTAGATGTTTTATATTATGCTATCAGTGTAGTCCTCAATCATCATGGGCATTCGATGTCCTATCACAATGAAACACTATATGATGTTTTTCACAGATACCCCACCTACGACAAACATATGTACTCCATTTTGTACGCATGCTGACAGTGGAAGAATTACATTATGGGAAAGGAAATTATCATCCACACTAATCACAAGCCTTTGCGATTCAGGTAGACACAAGGAAAGTTATAGAATGACCGCCATCAAAAGTGGTCCACGTTGTTGGGTATGTTTTATATACTTTTCATGAGTAGTAATGTCTAAGCATTGTGTCTGGGGGTTTGAGGGGGGCAGCACCCCCGAGAAATTTTTTTCTACCTCGGAAAATGTGTCACATATTTAGGTGGTTTTTCAGCACATGGTTTCTTTGCTGATGGTTTTATATTTCCGATCAAGGAATTAGGTTTGTTGACTAATCCAGTGCATTGGGTTAGGGTTTTGGATGTCGCTGGCTCCTATATGTATATTGTATTGTAAACAATGTATCACTATGAATGAATATAGAATATGTTGTTTTTCCCGGTTTGGGTTTCCAGGGGAAAAATATCTGTGTAATGTTTGTATTTTCCATTGTATATTTTCTATTCTTGAGATGAAAATTTGTTTGCAGTAAATATTGTGCAAGGTTAAAATCTACACACTTACCTACAACACTTCCACTTGAACATCAAAGTACAAGAAGGGAGGCACCAACCATGTTGTAGACTGACTCAATTGACCCCCAGTTGTGGCGCTAACCACTATTCTTAACTCATATGGTCATGAGACCTCTGGGTGGAAAAAATTATACAAAAATAACTTTGACTTTGTTTCTACCTACAAGAAATTGAGCACAAGCAAATCAATTCTAGAATTTCATCTCTGGGATGGAATGCTATGCCATAAAATCCATCTTTGTGTTCCTTCAAGTGAGTGTGCAAATATGATTTGGGAAGCTCATTATAGTAGGGTAGCATGACCCTTTGGTGTGGAAAAAATAATGGCAGTATTGCAAAATCATTTTTATTGGATGAAGCTTCGATAAGATGTCATCAAGTATATCATATATTTAATTTTTTGTGCCATTTCCAAACCCTCCATTAATATATAGGGGCTATACACCCCTCTTTCTACTCCTGATAGGCCTTGGGAGTCCATCTCCATGGATTACATGTTCGGTCTACCTTCAACCAAGCATGGTAATGACTGTGTCTTCGTAGTCATTGATTGATTATCTAAGATGGAGGTTTTGACACCATACAAGAAGAGTATCACAATTGAGGTCACTACTATGATCTTATTTGAGTGTGTTTGAGTTCATTTTGAGCTCCTATGAACCATTATTTCGGATCGAGGAAATAGGTTCCTGAGTAATTTCTAGTCCAACCTATGGTCAACGATGGACACCAAGATAACCAAATCAACTTTCTTCCACCCACAGAATGATGGACAAACAAAGGTAGTCAATAGAATTATTGTTTGTAAATCCAAGGATGTACAATTCCAAACATCTGCACACATGGGATGAGAGCCTTACTTATGTTCAACATAGCTACAACAGATCCCTCCACAAATCTATTGGCCACAACCCTTTTTAGGTGTGCTTGGGATTCCAGCCATTGGCYTGCATTGACRTAGCTCTTCCCATTACAAYTGCAYARGAARATTCCTCCCATGCTCAGAATGAGGCTGATYGAAMAACCAATTTTTTTTAATGGATCCAACACATCCAAAAMCAAGTTCATGATATTTTGTAGATAGTCAATACCAAGTACAAACACCACCATGATCAACATCGGGTACCACATAAGTTTCAGGTAGGAGATAAGGTATGGTTGCATTTTCARAAAGAGYGCCTCACAKGACCCCACCATAAGATCTTCCCACTCAGATACGGGCTTTACACAATCACCAAGGTTGTGGGTGAGAATGATTTTGAATTAAGTATCCCCCCTTACCTTGGATTGCACCCCATATTTACTGTGGAACTGCTTCGACCATATTTTCCACCTCTCCTGGACACTTAGGATGTGGTTGAGCACTTGGCCCCTACATAACTCAACTTGACTGCATTCAGCAGGTGATAGTTGATCATATCATGGATAGCAAGATGAAGGGAACCCTCCAACAGAACACCTAACTATATCAGGTCGTCAAAGTAGGGGCAACTTCTTTACTAGGTAAAGTGGCTCACTAGGAGCTAGATTCAGCAGAAGTTTCCCCATCTGATGGAGGAACTTTCTGCAATGGGAACCATTGCTTCCTAAGGGGGGAGGAATGATCTAGGTGGATACTGGCGGCCACCCACCTGCTCCACTAATTCTGAATGGTTCCACATATTGACAGTTTTTTTTCTACAATTTTTTCAGGTCCCAAACTTTTGAGGTCGTTTTGAGGCCCTAAACGACATGTTTTTTGGCGCGACAGATATTGGGCCATTCATAATGTGTACTTCTCCTCTAGAACTTTTCAACGGGCTACTAAGCGCCCCAAACAGAGATCGTATGCAAAATTTTCACTTATGAGAAGTTGATGTATCAACTAACCACATCAGGGCCCACAAACCTTTTGGTGTTTCATTTTCCAGGGTTAGGGTTTTGGACGTTTAGGGCTTTATCATTGATTTTTTGTGTTAAAAGGCATTTTTGGCCTCTTGTAATCAACTTATTGTGAATGAGCATAGCCGACACATATTTTTCTTCAAGGATAAACTATCACCATTCTAGCTAGTTTGTGTGCTTTGCATTTTATAGTCTTTTCTATTCTATTCATTAATAGAAATTGAGTTTAATTGTGTTGTTGTGTTTCTTGCAATATCTCTGTGTGTTTCCTTGTTATATCTCTGCCTTCATTTCATTCTAAGCATAATCCAGATCATTTTCTCTCCAAAATCATCGGTAAAAAATGTTCAAAATGAACAAAAACATTCAAATTGAACATAAAATTTCAACACTAAGAGTGTGATTTTTAAGTAACATCATTTTTTAGCATTTGAATTTATTTTCATTGACCTATTGTGATAAAATTAAGTCAATATACAAAAAATGATAATGTTTTAATAGTTTCAATATTGTATCTCATAGAGAGAAGGTAATTATTTGTTAATAAGATCATTGATCAATATTATTTGTTAAGGGGTCATGGTTAGGGAGTAGTATGTTGAATCATTTGTCATAGATGACATTTTTACATATAAAATAAAAGAAAAAGATCTTCGGAAAAAATATTACTTTGATAGAATTTGTTTTCCAAGAAAAAAATATTATAATTAATATTTCAAACATCAATTAAAATATACATAAATTGTGTCCTCTAACACTCCCATACAATAAAGTCTCTATTTTCAAAGAAGTAGAAAATCATAAACAACACACATACCTACCTAATTCATAATTATAAACTTCTAAAAAGTTGGACTTTTAATGCCAGGCATTCAAAAATTCAAATATTAAAAACATACATCAACAACATTAAATGCCTACATACCATGAATGGTCAATCACAAATTCCAGCATAGAAACAATTTAAGAATTTGTTGCTCACTCTTGATGATCTTTAGAAACAAGGTTGTACCTTTATCGGTAAGGTACTCTCCTCATTTGTTTCTTCCTCTTGGAGCATGCCCTCATGCATAGATACAACCTCCCTTAAGAGATCGTTCGCCTTCACATTTAATTCCCTTTATATATGTAAGAAATGGACTTTCAAGAAAAAAAAAATTGAACTTAGTAATTTTGTGCATGATGGGGTTCATTATCATATTTTATATACATCGTCATTCTTCACCAATTAGTTAGACATGAATTGAATAAAATTCTCATAATAAAAAGGCACAAGACATAATAATATTAGTTAGATATGAATTGAATAAAATTCTCATAATAAAAACGCACAAGACATAATAATATTGATTTATATGTTATTAACACTGTTTACTAACTATAGTTGAATTAATTAATCTCCTCTCATAATAGCAAAACATAATATACAATGAAACCAATTGACATACTCTCTTATACCTTAACAACCCTTATTAACTACATATGAACCAAATGATATCCCAACTATGTGAAAATAAAGATGAGAAAATTCCTTCTCCACTTGTTGTTATAAAGGTCACCTCCTACTTCTCAATATCAATATTACTTTCTTAAATATGCAAGCAAGGGGTAAAAACGAATAAAACACATTTATTTTTAATATGTGGAAAAAGGTAAGGTGGATCAAACATGACCATATACAAAATGTAAAATATATGTTAAAAGGCATATGACATAAAAAGATCAAACAATAGCACAAAGCATAATGATATTGATTTATACACTATCAACAACCTTTACCAACCATAGTTAAATTAAATAATGTCATATCATAATAACAAGGCACAAAGTACAATGACACCGATTGATATACTCTCCTATACACTAATAACCTTTACCCTAACAACCTTTACCAACTACATATGAACCAGATGATATCCCAATTAAGCGATAATATAGATGAGAAAAGTTCCTTCTCCACTTGCAGTTATAAAGGTAATCTCCCACTTCTCAATATCAATATTACCTTCTTAAATATGAAAACAAGGGGTAAAAATAAATACAACACATTCACATATAATGTATATGTGTTGAAATAGGTAAGGTTGATTAAACATTACTATTTATAAAATGTAAAATATATGTTGAAAGACCTATAACATCAAAAATATTAAACAATAGCACAAATCATAATGATATTGATTTATATACTATCAACAACCTTTATCAACTACAATTGAATTGAATTAAATAATCTCATATCATAATAACAAGGCATATAGTACAATGATATGGATGGCCATATCTTTTTATACATTGACAACCATTACCAATTACATATGAATCAAATGATATCCTAACCGAACTAAATGATATCTTAACCGAACCAAATGATATCCTAACCAAAACAAGATAGATATGAGAGAACTTTTTCTCCACTCAATGTTATAAAGATCGTCTTCAACTTCTCAAAAAATGTAAAAATGAATGAAACACATTCATTTGCAATATGTATATATGTTAAAGGAAATATGAGTGGTTAAACATAACCATTTACAAAA